>JASEVX010000003.1:149403822-149589130 GCA_031761405.1 Serripes groenlandicus
CGTCAGAAAGCGTCTGTATGAGGGAACGAGTCGAAGTAACATTACGGACATGATAACACTATTATAACACTATTATAACACTATTATAACACTATTATAACACTATTATAACACTATTTTAGAGAGTTAAAGCATCAAAACAAAGGGAAAATTGCATGTAAAAGCAGATATCAATAAAAGTCAGTTCGCTCCCAGATTTCACAAAAAATGACAAGTTATACTTTAGCCGCGCGCAATCGAAATGGATTCATATTGCAACAGCGAATAGTGATGGATCAGGACGGGGAGCAGAGTCTCACCAGAACCTTCACTACACAGCTATATACTGTATAGACCAGAATGTAGCCTTTTACAAGCAAGAAGAACAGCCAGACTCGTTGTATGTTCATATACCATTATATTTTACCAACCCGAATGATGTGCAATAAGGACCAAAAATGGCCAGACGCAGCCGTTCCACTAAAAAAACAACATTATGGACTGTGCGTAAAGTATCGACCCAGATCAGCCTAAGCATACCGTGCAGGCTAACCCGGACAGACACTGTTCGCCTGCAGTGGATTTTCTGTTTCAGGAATCACTACTCTATACATCTATCCCCCTAAGACGGAATGTGTCGGCCGGATCAGTCTGCGCGGACAGCCCAGGCTGATCGGGTCGATACATAACGCGGACTGGGTATTATTATATATATGCAGAGTTCATAATGTTAATTTTCTCGTGGAACGACTCATATTGATAGGAGTGGTGTTTCATTCTTTAATATGACGTACTACCAATTTAACGACTTTTAAATAGCCCGATAGCATGTGATCTTTGTATGCATGTTCTAAAACTTATTCGAGTAGGATTTAAATATTCGGTCGAGTCTTGCAACAAAGCAATGTGATCGGGTTACTATAAAATGAATCTAGTTGTCTTTTTCAAACAACAACATCAGACAAGGAGGTTGATTTTTGTTGTTCTTTGATTTGGTGTTTTACGTCGTTTTCAACAATATTTCAGTTATATCAGGGCGAAAATTCATATATTCGTGATGCCTGGGTAAACAAACAGTACTAGGAAATGTGCTTCGGCCAAGGGCACTCTACCATGGACATAGTGCCGCGTCTGGGGACCAAACCCGGGACGCCCGGTTTCAAATCCCCGACGTTAATCAACCAACTACGGCGGATTCCTACAAGGTGGTGGAAAACAAACCCACGTAAAACAAAGTTGAGTCATGTGATTGAACAAAATACTCATTCTCCCGTTTCCATTACGTAATCAAAGGACTTCTGCTGCAAATGAAAACAAAAATCGTTTGCAACAGATCAAACTATGGAAAGATAGATTTTATTTAGGAAACGGGCAAATGTTCTTAAAGATACCAGAAAACACCTCCTATTTACACCACTAAAAACCTCTTACTTACACCACTAAACACCACTTACTTACACCACTAAACACCTCCTACTTACACCACTAAACACCACTTACTTACACCACTAAACACCTCTTACTTACACCACTAAACACCACTTACTTACACCACTAAACACCACTTACTTACAGCACAACACAACTCCTACTTACACCACACCACAACTCCTACTTACACCACACCACAACTCCTACTTACACCACTAAACACCACTTACTTACAGCACAACACAACTCATACTTACACCACAACACCTCTTACTTACACCACTAAACACCACTTACTTACACCACTAAACACCACTTACTTACACCACTAAACACCACTTACTTACACCACTAAACACCACTTACTTACAGCACAACACAACTCCTACTTACACCACAACACAACACCTACTTACACCACTAAACACCTCCTACTTACACCACTAAACACCACCTACTTACACCACTAAACATCACTTACTTACACCACTAAACACCTCCTACTTACACCACTAAACACCACTTACTTACAGCACTAAACACCTCCTACTTACACCACTAAATACCTCCTACTTACACCACTAAACACCACTTACTTACAGCACTAAACACCTCTTACTTACACCACTAAACACCTCCTACTTATACCACTAAACACCTCTTACTTACACCACTAAACACCTCATACTTACACCACTAAACACCACTTACTTACACCACTTACTTACACCACTAAACACCACTTACTTACACCACTAAACACCACTTACTTACAGCACAACACAACTCCTACTTACACCACAACACAACACCTACTTACACCACTAAACACCACTTACTTACACCACTAAACACCACTTACTTACAGCACAACACAACTCCTACTTACACCACAACACAACACCTACTTACACCACTAAACATATCCTACTTACACCACTAAACACCACCTACTTACACCACTAAACACCACTTACTTACACCACTAAACACCTCCTACTTACACCACTAAACACCACTTACTTACAGCACTAAACACCTCCTACTTACACCACACCACAACTCCTACTTACACCACTAAACACCACTTACTTACAGCACTAAACACCTCTTACTTACACCACTAAACACCTCCTACTTATACCACTAAACACCTCTTACTTACACCACTAAACACCTCATACTTACACCACTAAACACCACTTACTTACACCACTAAACACCACTTACTTACAGCACAACACAACTCCTACTTACACCACAACACAACACCTACTTACACCACTAAACACCTCCTACTTACACCACTAAACACCTCCTACTTACACCACTTAACACCTCTTACTTACACCACTAAACACCTCCTACTTACACCACTAAACACCTCTTACTTACACCACTAACACCACTTACTTACACCACTAAACACCACTTACTTACAACACTAAACACCACTTACTTACACCACTAAACACCACTTACTTACAGCACAACACAACTCCTACTTACACCACAACACAACACCTACTTACACCACTAAACACCTCCTATTTACACCACTAAACACCACCTACTTACACCACTAAACACCACTTACTTACACCACTAAACAACTACTACTTACACCACTAAACACCACTGACTTACATCACTAAACACCTCCTACTTACACCACTAAATAATCCTACTTACACCACTAAACACCACTTACTTACAGCACTAAACACCTCTTACTTACACCACTAAATACCTCCTACTTACACCACTAAACACCTCCTACTTACACCACTAAATACCTCCTACTTACACCACTAAACACCACTTACTTACAGCACTAAACTCCTCCTACTTACACCACTAAATACCTCCTACTTACACCACTACACACCTCCTACTTACACCACTAAACACCTCCTACTTACACCACTAAACACCTCTTACTTACACCACTAAACACCTCATACTTACACCACAACACCACTTACTTACACCACAACACCTCATACTTACACCACTAAACACCACCTACTTACACCACAACACCACTTACTTACACCACAACACCTCTTACTTACACCACTAAACACCACCTACTTACACCACAACACAACTCCTACTTACACCACTAAACACCACTTACTTACAGCACAACACAACTCATACTTACACCACAACACAACTTACTTACACCACAACACCTCTTACTTACACCACTAAACACCACCTACTTACACCACAACACCTCCAACTTACACCACTAAACACCACTTACTTACAGCACAACACAATTCATACTTACACCACAACACAACTTACTTACACCACAACACCTCTTACTTACACCACTAAACACCACCTACTTACACCACAACACCTCCAACTTACACCACAAAACACCACTAAACACCACCTTCTTACACCACAACACCACTTACTTACACCACAACACCTCTTACTTACACCACTAAACACCACCTACTTACACCACTACACACCACCTACTTACACCACTACACACCTCCTACTTACACCACTAAACACCACTTACTCACACCACTAAACACCTCCTACTTACACCACTAAACACCTCCTACGTACACCACTAAACACCTCCTACTTACACCACTAAACACCTCTTACTTACACCACTAAATACCTCCTACTTACACCTAAAAATACCTCCTACTTACACCACTAAACACATCTTACTTACACCACTAAACACCTCATACTTACACCACTACACACCTCCTACTTACACCACTAAACACCACTTACTCACTCCACTAAACACCACCTACTTACACCACAACACAACTCCTACTTACACCACTAAACACCACTTACTTACACCAATAAACACCTCCTACTTACACCACTAAACACCTCTTACTTACACCACTAAACACCACCTGCTTACACCACAACACAACTCCTACTTACACCACTAAACACCACTTACTTACAGCACAACACAACTCATACTTACACCACTAAACACCACTTACGTACAGCAAAACACAACTCATATTTACACCACTTACTTACAGCACAACACAACTCATACTTACACCACTAAACACCTCTTACTTACACCACTAAACACCACCTACTTACACCACTAAATACCTCCTACGTACACCACTAAACACCTCCTACTTACACCACTAAATACCTCCTACTTACACCACTAAACACCACTTACTTACACCACTAAACACCTCCTACTTACACCACTAAATACCTCCTACTTACATCACTAAACACCTCCTACTTACACCACTAAACACCACTTACTTACACCACTAAACACCTCCTACTTACACCACTAAACACCTCTTACTTACACCACTAAACACCACCTACTTACACCACTAACCACCTCCTACTTACACCACTAAACATCACTTACTTACACCACAACACAACTCATACTTACACCACTAAACACCTCTTACTTACACCACTAAACACCTCTTACTTACACCACTAAACACCTATTAATTACACCACTAAACACCTCCTACTTACACCACTAAACACCTCTTACTTACACCACTAAACACTTCCTACCTACACCACTAAACACCTCCTACTTACACCACTAAATACCTCTTACTTACACCACTAAACACCACATACTTACACCACTAAACACCACCTACTTACACCACTAAACACCACCTACTTACACCACTAAACACCACCTACTTACACCACTAAACACCTCCTACTTACACCACTAAACACATCCTACTTACACCACTAAACACCTCCTACTTTCACCACTAAACACCTCCTACTTACACCACAACACAACTCTTACTTACACCACTAAACACCTCTTACTTACACCACAACACAACACCTACTAACACCACTAAACACCTCCTACTTACACCACTAAACACCCCCTACTTACACCACTAAACACCTCCTACTAACACCACTAAACACCACTTACTTATACCACAACACAACTCCTACTTACACCAATAAACACCTCTTACTTACACCACTAAACACCTCTTACTTACACCACAACACAACTCTTACTTACACCACTAAACACCTCCTACTTACACCACTAAACACCTCCTACTTACACCACAACACAACTCTTACTTACACCACTAAACACCTCTTACTTACACCACTAAACACCTCCTACTTACACCACTAAACACCTCCTACTAACACCACTAAACACCACTTACTTATACCACAACACAACTCCTACTTACACCAATAAACACCTCTTACTTACACCACTAAAGAGCTCCTACTAATACCACTAAACACCCCCTACTTACACCACTAAACACCTCCTACTAACACCACTAAACACCACTTACTTATACCACAACACAACTCCTACTTACACCAATAAACACCTCTTACTTACACCACTAAACACCTCTTACTTACACCACAACACAACTCTTACTTACACCACTAAACACCTCCTACTTACACCACTAAACACCTCCTACTTACACCACTAAACACCTCCTACTTACACCACAACACAACTCCTACTTACACCACTAAACACCTCCTACTTACACCACTAAACACCTCCTACTAACACCACTAAACACCACTTACTTATACCACAACACAACTCCTACTTACACCAATAAACACCTCTTACTTACACCACTAAAGAGCTCCTACTAATACCACTAAACACCTCCTACTTACACCACTAAACACCTCCTACTTACACCACTAAACACCACTTACTTACACCACTAACACCTCTTACTTACACCACTAAACGCCTCTTACTTACACCACAACACAACTCATACTTACACCACTAAACACCTCTTACTTACACCACTAAACACCTCTTACTTACATCACTAAACACCACCTACTTACACCACTAACCACCTCCTACTTACACCACTAAACATCACTTACTTACACCACAACACAACTCATACTTACACCACTAAACACCTCTTACTTACACCACTAAACACCTCTTACTTACACCACTAAACACCTATTAATTACACCACTAAACACCTCCTACTTACACCACTAAACACCTCTTACTTACACCACTAAACACTTCCTACCTACACCACTAAACACCTCCTACTTACACCACTAAATACCTCTTACTTACACCACTAAACACCACCTACTTACACCACTAAACACCACCTACTTACACCACTAAACACCACCTACTTACACCACTAAACACCACCTACTTACACCACTAAACACCTCCTACTTACACCACTAAACACATCCTACTTACACCACTAAACACCTCCTACTTTCACCACTAAACACCTCCTACTTACACCACAACACAACTCTTACTTACACCACTAAACACCTCTTACTTACACCACAACACAACACCTACTAACACCAATTAACACCTCCTACTTACACCACTAAACACCCCCTACTTACACCACTAAACACCTCCTACTAACACCACTAAACACCACTTACTTATACCACAACACAACTCCTACTTACACCAATAAACACCTCTTACTTACACCACTAAACACCTCTTACTTACACCACAACACAACTCTTACTTACACCACTAAACACCTCCTACTTACACCACTAAACACCTCCTACTTACATCACAACACAACTCTTACTTACACCACTAAACACCTCTTACTTACACCACTAAACACCTCCTACTTACACCACTAAACACCTCCTACTAACACCACTAAACACCACTTACTTATACCACAACACAACTCCTACTTACACCAATAAACACCTCTTACTTACACCACTAAAGAGCTCCTACTAATACCACTAAACACCCCCTACTTACACCACTAAACACCTCCTACTAACACCACTAAACACCACTTACTTATACCACAACACAACTCCTACTTACACCAATAAACACCTCTTACTTACACCACTAAACACCTCTTACTTACACCACAACACAACTCTTACTTACACCACTAAACACCTCCTACTTACACCACTAAACACCTCCTACTTACACCACAACACAACTCTTACTTACACCACTAAACACCTCCTACTTACACCACTAAACACCTCCTACTAACACCACTAAACACCACTTACTTATACCACAACACAACTCCTACTTACACCAATAAACACCTCTTACTTACACCACTAAAGAGCTCCTACTAATACCACTAAACACCTCCTACTTACACCACTAAACACCTCCTACTTACACCACTAAACACCACTTACTTACACCACTAACACCTCTTACTTACACCACTAAACACCTCTTACTTACACCACAACACAACTCATACTTACACCACTAAACACCTCTTACTTACACCACTAAACACCTCTTACTTACACCACTAAACACCTCTTACTTACACCACTAAACACCTCCTACTTACACCACTAAATACCTCTTACTTACACCACTAAACACCTCATACTTACACCACAACGCAACTCCTACTTACACCACTAAACACCTCTTACTTACACCACTAAACACCTCTTACTTACACCGCAACACAACTCATACTTACACCACTAAACACCTCATACTTACACCACTAAACACCTCATACTTACACCACTAAACACCTCATACTTACACCACTAAACACCTCTTACTTACACCACTAAACACCACTTACTTACAGCACAACACAACTCCTACTTACACCACAACACAACTCCTACTTACACCACTAAACACCTCCTACTTACCCGTCCACTTGAATGATAATGAGCGACTATAAGATAAGGCATCGTGAAGAGTGTGGCGTACATGATCCCTGCACATGGTGACATCAGGATCACGGTCACTGGATGGCGACTAAGGGCTAGAACGATCATACCAACGGTGTATACCAGCTGGCCACATATATACACGGGCTTGGCACCTGGAAACGGAAAGGAAATAATTGAGCCGTCCCGCGAGAAAACATTCATTATGGTCTATGCGTAATGCATCAACCCAGATCAGCCTGCGCAGTCCGCGCAGACTGATCCGGGTTCGACACATTCCGTCTCAGGGGGATACAGGTATATACAGAGTAATGATTCCTGAAACAGAAAATCCCCAGGAGGCGAAACGTGTCTATCCGGGTAAGCCTGCGCGGCATGCTTAGGCTGATCCGGGTCGATACTTTACGCTGAGTCCACAATGTTGGTTTTCTCGCGAGATGGCTCATATGTTGACTACGCATTTGTTCAAAAGCCGATTGAACAGATACGACGTGTGCCTGACAACTGGCATCTGGAAGGTACAAAGCTACCCATTTACATATAAATATATTCAAGTCGTCTGCTGTTAAATATATGATGAATAACGTGTTATATTTCAAAAGAATTAAGTATTCTTTTTATACAGATGTGAAAGTATGTGCGTTAGTTAAGAGCATATACTCTCCTTTGCCCTGAATATTCATAAAAGTTCGACCTCATGACGGTAAAAAAAGTCATATGCGATAGACAGATTCTATTCGTCTCAAATGAGTAAGCTAAGCCATATTTGTTTGTGAGTACTGGTAATTGTATTTGTTTGTGAGTACTGGTAATTGTATTTGTTTTGGTAATTGTATTTGTTTGTGAGTACTGGTAATTGTATTTGTTTGTGAGTACTGGTAATTGTATTTGTTTGTGAGTACTGGTGAGTACTGGTGAGTACTGGTAATTGTCCACGAAGAATGTTGCACTGGTTACTCGTATAGAAAGTCATACAATGAATACGCTGGTAAGTAAATAATGCTGGTTCGTTGTTTTATGAATTAACGCCATTTTGAACATACTGTTGACCGCTATATCCCTGCCACACAACATTATAATTGAGCCGTCCCGCGAGAAAACCAACATTATGGCCTCCGCGTATTGTATCGACCCAGATCAGCCTGCACAGTCCGCGCAGACTGATCCGGGCCGACATATTCCGTCTCAGTGGGATAGAGGTATAGAGTAATGATTCATGAAACAGAAAATCCACAGGAGGCGAAAAGTGTCTATCCGGGTACGCCTGCGCGGCATGCTTAGGCTGATCCGGGTCGATACTTTACGCTGAGTCCACACTGTTGGTTTTCTCGCGGGACGGCTCATATCATGGTAAATGGGTAACTAACTAGTACTAGACTAAGACACGTGCATTGCTAAAGGACACACCCCGGTGAGAACTGAAATGCCATAAGTCAAAGGGTGCACAACTGATGAAGATTTACCAATTTATTATCAGGCCGTGAAAGCCTCTTCGATATCAAACTAGTTGCTTTTTCCTAAAATACAACTGTGTAATAAATTAAGGTTTTGTATTTGAAACATTTCACACGCCTACACTATTTCACACTTATATCAGTCTTAAGTATGTGTGGCAAATGTCGCAATAAAATCAATTGTCTTGTCTGTGTTAAGCATGATATGATCCAGATCGCATTGTACATCCTCCCAGTCTGATCAGGATCTCATCTGTTCCCTATCTCGTCTTTCTAGCATTCCGGAACCCTCCGGAGATTGGATATGACAAACATGCCATCATAAACGCGTCGCGTCTGGTGATTAAGGTTCATATTACATAAGTGTACAGTGAAGACTCATGTAACCCTGAACGCAAAGTCTCATCAGAGTCTTTACTATCAATTTATATTTTGCTAATATCTGCAACTTGGGATGAAACTAGAAGTGTAGCCCATCTAGCTTTACGCTCATGCTTCTTCAAATGATGCCAAACATCAAAGTCCATGAGACTTCAAATGATGCCAAACATCAAAGTCCATGATACTTCAAATGATGCCAAACATCAAAGTCCAAGAGACTTCAAATGATGCCAAACATCAAAGTTCACGAGACTTCAAATGATGCCAAACATCAAAGTCCACGAGACTTCAAATGGTAGAGACCGCTTTGGTGGTGTAGTGGTAGAGCGTCCGTGTGCGGGAGGTCGCGGGTTCGATTTCCGTCCGAGGAATACAAAAGACTTTAAAATATGGTAGTAATGGCTGCCCGTCTTGGCGCTCAGGGTTGCGGACTTAGCATTACGACTGACTGACTGGTGTCAGGATAAATAGACAAGTAGTAAATGAAAGATACACAAGACACGCCGTGATTTTACTGAACAATTGTTGAAAGCGGCGTGAAACACCAAATATAAATCAAATCGTAATTTGTTGGAAAGGGATAAATAATTTGTCAATTTGGCAATTCAATGGAGTTCTGAGAAAACAGAGACTTACCAAATCGTTCTACTAGGTATTCTATGGCTAATGAGTACACAGCACACGACAACGAATAAAGAGACATTCCAAATGATCCAAGTCGAACACCATCGTCATAGAGATCATGTTTCGAACTTCCATACGGCGCCTTGGGGTCCCCGCCGAATACTGACTGTCCCACAAAGTCTGTGAAATACAATGAATAACACACCAAAGACATCCAGCAGAAAAGATTTGTCAAACATAGCACTAAAAGTGACCTTGGCATCTTTACTATTGACCTTAAATATGTTTTCAAGGACACGTCGTTAAGGAGGGATTGAATGTCAAGGGATTCAGCGGTTTTAGACCTTGAATAATCGGAACTATCACCAAGATTAATTTTAGCTTCTTTATGTAAATCATTTGTGTCTTTATGAGTGACCCCATTGTGTTTGTCAGCAACTCTTCCATTTTGGGACGGTTCATTAAGCGATCCGTACGATTTGGTTATGTCGATAACCTGTTCTCTTTCATTCGTATCACTCTCTTCTTCGGAAGAACTTTCATTCACAAATCTCCTGTATTTGGCCTTTTTGACTCGTTTCACTCTTATCTGTGTTTGGTCTCCACCACCAGCTAAGTTTTCTAGTGGGACCTCTTTAAAGCTGGTTAGTGTTAAGATCACACACACTATAAACATGATCGTGACACAAGTAAACACCACCCTTACGTGTCCACCGAGGGCGGTGCCAAAACTGGTTGCCTCCCAATTGATACCACCCATTAGATACCCAAAGCTACCGCCCATTCCTGCCATGACAGTAAAGGAAGTGAGTCCCCTAGAATAGTCCTCTGGTAAACTGATGTCCAGCAAGTATGTTCTACACGGTGATTGGCATGCGTCACAATTAAAGTCTAACAAAGCCACGCCTAGTATCGTTAATAAGATGCCCTTCACGTGTCTATCGGGTAGTTTAACTGCTGATGGCCAAGATGGACTAAAACTTGATCGCAATATTTCTGTGCTCCCGTTCTGTAGCTGAACAAGATCATCAGTATCGTTCAGTTTTCTTATAATCGTTGCTGTACCATTAATAGGTACCTGTGAATAATCAAATTCTCCATCCATGTCTCCAGCAAGCATACCAAGTGTTTCGCCATTCGGTACTAAAACTAGACCGATAACTATACCAGCCGAAAACAACAAAATGAAAGGTCTTCGTCTACCAAGTTTCATCGGACACCGGTCACTGAGTGATCCCATTATAGGCACAAGAAATAATCCAAGCAACGGGCTTACACACCACACTAAGGTCATAAACGCTACTGGTACACCAAGTTTGAGTAAAATCGGACTGACGAATGCCGTCTCCGCGGCATAGCACAGTTCAATTCCACATACAGCCGCACTTAGTCTTATCATTTGAGCACGTGACTTCCTAGTGTTCACGTGACTGAAACCGGCCTCTGAATAAATACTGAAGTTGGCGGTGAAGTCTTGTACTCGTCTTATATAGTCGTAATCTTTCACATTCTTGAGAGCTTGAATAGTTGATGTTAGAATTCCGAGAGACATTGTGGACGCTTTACTGTTTAACTATCTGAAAACATACAAGAAATCGTTAAGATTAATGTCACCAAATATATCGACGTCAGCGGCACCTAGTGGTTTGGAGTCTATTATAGCTTTTATCTTACATATTAGAAACTGTAACAACTCATCGAACAGGTCAAACGTGTCTCTAATGTAAATCGTTGCCGCTAAGAAACTGCAAGCACCGTGTTCCCAAGTAGTACAAGTGAGTGAGACGATGGTGATGACTTTGATTCTATTTTCTATCGCCATGCAGAATTGACTAATTGACAATTGAGACGATCTGCGGATGGCTCGCATTTATATAGACCAGAGGGATGGTCAGACACTTTGACATGAACCGTTATAGGAACGGATACAACAGGTCTTATAGGCTCGCTATCTGATTATCCACCATTGAATAATAATCTACTGGTTGAGTTATGAAACAGATACAGCTAGAGCTGCGTCTCGTCTAGGTGGACAGTAGAGGCTCAGACGAGTTTTCCCTGTGGGCAACAAGACCCTGAACGTGATTAGTTTTCTTACAACAATGTAACGTTAAGCCTGTAATGAAGGATAATTATATAGTGGCCCTTTTTAATCTGTTTGCTTCGCTGTTGTTTAAAGATAACGGTGCTGTTCAACACATTGTGAGTGTCATGCAAAACAGTTGTAACCTAATCTTGTTACGCAATGTAGTTACAAGCGTTTGCGCGAAGGTGTCAATACGGAACGTCTTTATACGTCTTTATACGTTCCATATGTATGTTCAGTCCGTGCGAATTGTTTAGTAATGTCTCTGAGAGTCTACCGAAAAGGGCTCTTTGGCCTACTGAAAAGTACAAATTGCCGCGAATAAGGAGACGTAATAAGACATCTAGCAGGCATTGATGAATGGGAGGGGACCAACCTATAAAACAGCCGGTAATCAAACTCTCATTAGTAAAGAGAAAATCTCTACATACTAGTTATCGCGTCATTGGTTCGGTCAATCAGGTCCTCGAAATAAATAGATTGCTCCACTCAAAGTCAACTCTCCACATTTAACAAGATATGTACGGGAACACCACGATAATTAAATGACCTGTTTTGAATTCGATGGTAACTTCGACCAAATTGCAAAATTGTGTGGTTAGTTTCTGTCATTACACTTCTCTAAACGCTTCCAGGTTGCCTGCACGGCAATAAGGACGTATTCACCAGGTTTATCTGGATCTACGCTGGTTACAAAGCGCCGAAGGTAACTTTTCGTGCGATGTGGTCCAATTCAGGATTTGAGCCGTTCCGTGAGAAGACCAACAGTGTGGACTCTGCGTAAAGTATCGACCCGAATTAGCCTAAGCATGCCGTGCAGGCTAACCCGGACAGACACTTTTCGCCTCCTGTGGATTTTCTGTTTCAAGACTTGTTACTCTATAACTCTATCCCCATGAGACGGAATGTGTTGGCTCGGATGAGCCTGCGCTGGCCTATCTTGGTCGATACATTACGCAGAGTATATAATGTTGGTTTTATCGTGGAACGGCTCTTTTATCGGCCAAGTATTGCGATGGTAAGAACAAAGTACTTGATGAATGTAAAGGAATTGTTAGAATTGTGTGCAATGCTTACACAATATTGGAAATTACTGATATATCACTGTTCTTTTTCATTATTCTACTACTTTTTTTTTATCTGTAGGTATCATCTTATGACAACACTATTGTAAGCAAATGATCTACAACGGACCTTGTGAAAAAATACACATTGGGCTCCGTCATACAGAAAGAGTTTGTAGTACAGTACGCCTCTCGAAAAAAGCATTTTGATTGTAACTAATATTCATTTAAAAACCTCCGAATATCGACTTTCATGTTTCGTGACATTACTTTAAACAAATTGCAGTAAGAAAATCGTTCGGTTTGACCTTTTCATATGAACCGTGTGTGGCGACTTTGGTTCTAATTTGCTCACCGTAACGGGACCATTTAAACGTAAATTTGCGTAAAACTAGTTGGGCTACAGTTTTAGTTATTTGGCAAATGACGCGTCTTGGACTAAATTACAAGTGGACTCATACCAATTAATTGTTATATTGTATATGTAGGTGGCCTTACGTTACGAATACAGATTTTTTATTGTATTGTATTAAGAGCTGTAAACCCCTTCTTATCAGGACTCCTGTATACGTAAGAGTATACAACATGGATTGCATCCATCGACAAATGAACGACTCATTTGTGAGGCAATTTCTGTAACACCGTTGTAATGACGCCCTGGCCACATTCAATTAGTCTCACAAATAAAACAGATCTCGCCACTCAAAGTCAACCTCTCCTCATTCAACAAGGTCTGGACAGAGACTCGCGATAATTTAATCAGGATTTTATAGGAGAATATATGAGCCGTTCCATGGGAAAACCAACAGTTTGGATTCTGCGTAATTTATCGACCCAGATGAGCTTGCGCAGTCCGCGCAGGCTAATCCGGGCCGACACATTCCGTCTCATGGGGATAGATTTATAGAGTAGTGGTTCCTGAAACAGAAAACCCACAGGAAACGAAAAGTGTCTGTCCGGGTTAGCCTGCGAGGCGTGCTAAGGCTGATCCGGGTCGATACTTTACGCAGAGTCCACAATGTTGAATTTCTCGTGGAATGGCTCATATCTCCAAATGGGTATTGAGAACTTAGGTCAACAACTGGATGAAAACGAATAACATTTCCGAATGGAGCGTTTTAACCTTGAATCCATTACAGTCGACCCACTATCAACCATTACCCACATGCAGATGAAATGTTGGCGAAGGCGACACACGAACACATTGTGACACATTGTGACATAAGTAGAAAGTGTCGCTCATAAAGAGCGATTCACCATATCGTCCCAATGGTTTTAATTCTATTTTATAATTATACTGTCATTTATAGAGTTTTTGTACATCTTTACATGTATATTTTTCAACTCAAAAAGTGGAAAACATTGTGGCAAAAGGAGAAATTGCACGTTTTGTGCAATTTCTTCTTTTGTCACTATGTTTTCAAAAAGCCGTCTGTTGCAGAGGCGTCAGAAAGCGTCTATATGAGGTAAAGGGTTAACATTAACAGCCATACCCATCAACAGCTTGTTCAATATATTAGATAGAGCGTACATATATTTAGCATACTATCGAAGAAAACAAAGTTTTATCCCGTCTTGAACAGTTGGATGTGTTGAACGTTTGAAGCGACAAAGGTGAAACGGGAAATCTTTGCAACTTAATTGCGAAAACCTCTTATCAATTGTTTTCAAAGTTAAATATGTGGTAGGTAACATAACCTTTGTTTAACCCCGTTTTCAACAATTTTTCAGTAATTTCACCGGTGCCAGTTAACCTACTCATGTACTTCCTGGCTCATACCAGCACTCCACACAACATACTTTCCAAGCAACTGGCCGCTTTTCCACATAGACTGTTAGACCATTGGTGGAAGACGAATGACGCCTGTCACAGTGACTTTTGTCAAACGTGGGAAAGAATGTTGGCCGAGCTGTTGTCAATCCTTAGGTTGTGAGTTCAAGCTCACAACGCCTGGATTGAAAGTCCGCCGTGACCGACTAAGCTACCGGGGCTCGGTATAAATTAGGAAGAGTATACTTATATCTTAAAGTTTGTGGATGCAGTTATGGTGAAGATAATTCTTTTTGCAACCGACTTTAGTATTTCATCTGATTCATTGCTTATACAGACATACTGTACATTATTCTGAACCCTTTCCAACATACAATAAATCTGCATCAGACGATTTTGAAAATATAACCCAAGCAAAATGGAAGCTCACTTTTTAAATGAAATTACAATAATTGAATAGAGTTGAAAACATGGTGACAAAAGGAGAAATTGCTCGTTTTGAGCAATTTCTTCTTTTGTCGCCATGTTTTCAAAAAGCCTTCTGCTGCAGAGGCGTCAGAAAACATCTTTATGAGGGAAAGGGTTAGAAAAACTGGCTGCAATGTTTCGAACGTCCGCTATAGAAATATGCAAATTACCAAATCCCAAATACCGACGTTATTATCTCTTGAGATAAATAGATCAAAGATATGACGTAAACATTATATCGCCATCTAAATTGAAATCCCAAGATTTGCAGCTACTTTTAAGTAATTCAATTCATTTCGAAGGTTTGAATGTGTGGTAAATATGGTAATATCCCATAGAAACAGCACGAATTAAACAGAAAAGAATACAAATTGACACAAATGTCCATAGTGTGGTATGTGAGCATTAAGTTACATTTGTATTTGTCTAAAAATAGGATCTTACTTAGTCATCTAATTAATGGTATGGTCTCAACATTCAATTAAGGCTAAATTTAAAAAAAAATGCAAGCCTTCCTTTTCCTTATAATAATAATATCTTTATTTGTTGAAGGTAACATCTAAGACACATACAGACAATTTAACAATGGCTATACATATCATACTTTCATATGGCCTTCAATAATATAACACACACAAACATTCAAGATAGTGTTAGTATGGAATCTTTTCCAGAAGGTATTTCTTATAATTTCGTTTGAATGATACAATATATGTTGAGTGCTTTATATGTAAGAAGATTTTAATCCAGTAAGAAGTAATTTCTTCGTTAATTTATTTATTTGTTCACAAAGGCACAACAATGCTTTAATATGTCGATTGGTCTAACCTATATCTATATATATATATGACAAGAGAAAGTTGATGCAAGGCATCAGTGTCGCCGGAAAAGACTGCATTGATTTATTTATGTATTCTTGACTTTCCTTAGTCTATTCAATCATTAGGAACGCAGTAATGAAAACATTTGCTTATAAATTTTATATACATACCTATACATTAGGGTATCTATAAAAAAATAACGAAATGTGTACACATTTATCTGGCTTAAATTTAATTTTGCTGTTGTTACTTATTTAAATAATAGTATTCATTCATATAATTTCAATGTTTGTCAATCTTATTCGAATCACAAGGTAAATATCCTGGTATTGCTTTAAAGGGAGGTAATTTGAAGAAAACAAAAGTCTTCAAAAGGAGAAATATATCAGCATTACCGTCTACAGTTTAAATTGTTCTATTGTTTGTGGATTTAAAAATGTTCTTTTTTTCTTATTTCTACATGTACAACGAAATATTGCGGCTTCTCTTTGACGCTTTGCGTCAAACATTCGTCTTGTACTTGTCTAAAATAAAATAATATCACTCGCTTTTTCATATCGAAATGCGCATGCGCGAAAATCGATGTTAAAGGTCACGAAAATACACAACAGGATAGGGTCTATATTTAGCTTAGAAACAGTTCCTACTTTAGATATTCATGGATTAACATTATTAAATGAATTCTACACAAATCAAGACATCTCTTTGAACATGAAAACAACATTTAGTAAGTTAAAATTGCTATTAAAAGGAGAATCCGAAATTGACCTCAATGATGACACATAAGAGTCTGCATTAGGGGGTGTTGGTTCACGTCTTGAAGGGACCACTTTTGTCTTCGTAAATAAGACAAAAAACTTAAATGCGAGTGAAATAAAAAAAAATGCAAACATTAAAAAATCGGAATATTTATTTCATTTTAGATGTGTCATTTATTAGTGTTCGTAAACAACCACAATTGTAATATGTTCAAATCATCTAGATTTGTTTCTTTCTAATAATAAGCCGCCCTCCCATGTGATTTCCGAAAAGCTATTAAAAATAGAAGTCGCGGGCTTCTGCCCGGCGACTAATAACATAGATAGGTAAATTAAGAAATCAAGGTATATGTGCATTGTATAAGAACAGTAGATAGTGTTAATTCTGTGCATTTTTTCACGCTGCAATGAAATCCCGGATCTTTACAGACTGTACATTGGCTATGTAGCTTTATTGAGCAGTCAGTGTATATTTCGTCTCAGTTTGATTGTCGCATAGTCTCTAGTTTATATTATTTGTTTAACCCTTTCCCTCATATAGACGCTTTCTGACGCCTCTGAAGCAGATGGCTTTTTGAAAACATAGTGACAAAAGAAGAAATTGCTCAAAACGAGCACTTTCTCCTTTTGCCACAATGTTTTCCACTTTTAGTCATAGGTTATCCATTCAATTATAGAGATTTTCTATTCTTTGACAAAATATGTTCAAAGTCGTCTGCTGCAGAATTGTCGTATGAGGGAAAGCGGGTTAAAAGATGTCAGGGCATCTTATACGCTTCCTGATAACTTATACGGTCAATACCAAAGTAAATACTCGTAAATTCCGTTGTTAAGGCACTCACAATTCCACGAGTCCTCTACAAAGCATGTTTGTTATTTGTCAGAGTACGGGAGAACGTCCTGTGATACATAGACTGCGTGCATATCAAACTGTTTAATAACAGTCCCCGAGGAACATGGTCATTGCTGTGTAAATTATAAGGGTGAAATTAAAAGTTCTGTCACGTTGTTATGACAACGATGACAGCCGTTCTGACAATTCTAGACACGTGTTCCCTAATTTGGTTAGGTATAATTGTGAGGAAGCTTGGTTCGGAATCAGCCGCGTCCGTCTTTATAGTCGTGAAGCAGTATTTTTGTATTGAATTTTCCGTCTCATACATTATTTAACAACATCATGTTAGAAGCCGGAAATATTTCCTAAACATGTCTAACGACATTTTGTCACACCATGCGGTGTATACATGTGTATACTTGGTTGGATGCAGTGACCCATGCGGTCTATACACGTATATACTTTGTTGAATACAGTGACCCGTGGGTAGTGTATTAGCCATAAGCCGGGGTAGACGGCGGGACCTGCTTTATAGCATAGGCGGCCCGGCTCATATTTCCACTACCAGAAGCGGAGTGCTCGCTTGAAACAAGGTCAGCACTTCACTATAAGAGTATACAAACTTAATTCAAAATAGATGCAAAATATTTGTGTTTAGGTTACAATACACCAAATAAATCCCTTCTTTGTTTTCATATAAATCGATCAGTTTCAGCACTCAATTGTCACACTTTTCTCATGTAGAACACCATATATCATTAAAAAGAGTTACCTCTAAGCTTTAAAACAATCCAAAGAAAGTGGGACGTCATGCACTATGCAAGAAAGAATTCACCAGGCGAAAATGGTTAGAGTAATTTTTTAGCAAATCGGGCCCGGACAATACCGGTGTTTCACGTTCTCTACTTTCACTTTCAAACAAGGTCAAAATACTTAAAATGATCAAATTAATCTTTTCTAGAGCATCCCATACACATTTACAATGAATTTAAACTCAATGTCATATATATAAACATTCTGGTGATGGTGTACATTCATTTCTACGCCAATCAAGTTTGTTTAGGGACTCAGCATGACCACGACCACGGATGCATTTGGTGTTATTTGACCATTAAGCTTATTTAGGCGAAGAAGTGCCAGTACTACAAAGGTTCTATATATTCTTGCAATTAAGTTTGATACTAGAATACACGTATCACATTGATACATGTACTATTTGGACCGAACAATATATATTGTTTTTTCAATGTTAAAATAGTTCAACTTATTGTGTCCGGTATGATTGGATACCAAAGTCACGATCCGGACATTTGCGGCATGCAGGTCGTTATAGGCAATAGCTGTTATCGCCAATAAAGCAAACATGTCCCATTCAAATAATATGTTTTAGCTACATGGCTTTTTTAGATTTGTTTTTGTTTTTCATAGCTTTCAATGTTGGGCTAAATCTTGCGAAAAAAGCACCATTTTGCGACTGGTGAAATACAGCTCAGCTCAACCTCGCAGTCTAATTAGGATATTTTCTGTTCGCTATTTCGTCGGACAAACATCCTATAGAAGCCACAAATAGAATGGTCAGAACCAGAAACCACTGTTAAGATTAGACCATTGGATCGTATTCGTAATAAATAAAACAAACATTGGAAGGTCGGTGTTTGTGTGACGTGGCTCATTTTCGAGCGGTAAACCCGAATCATAAGATCTGTGTGAATTGGTCTTTATTTTCGAACGGATATCTTTGTTAACCCTTTCCCTCATACGACAATTCTGCAGCAGACGACTTTGAACGTATTTTGTCAAAACATAGAAAATCTCTATAATTGAATGGATAACCTATGACTTAAAGTGGAAAATATTGTGTCAAAAGAAGAAATTGCACGTTCTGTGCAATTTCTTCTTTTGTCACTATGTTTTCAAAAAGCCGTCTGCTGCAGAGGCGCCAGAAAGCGTCTATATGAGGGAAAGGGTTAAACAGTATAGGCCGTAGAAAATGTATTTAAGTGACAACACGATTTCAATTTATGATTCTGTTTTCGAATTCAATATATAGAGTTAATTTTATAAAGTAACAAATCGTTTTGATTTGATAATAATTAATACAGAAGGTTATCTTCCAAGTTCAAACTGCACTATAGTGTTAGGGACCAATGTCCATCATTATATTATTCTCATTCAGTGTCGATTCCTAATCAAAGTCCATATTCTCAAACCCCCATATTTGAGATAAATAAGTTAATAATAGATCAATGAAAGTGTAGTAGATCGATTGGTAGATATAGATGGTACCTGAAGCAAGATGACTTTCCATGTTAAGTACCCGATTAGTTGTACGACTTCACTAATTTCCATTTCGAAATGAAATGGGGGAAAGAAAAATCAAAAGACGTTCAAAGAATTGACGACGGTAGGTATTGATATTAAGTTATGTTCTGAATTGCTCGTCTATGTCGGGAAAGTATTACGCAATTCATTTACTTGCCAAAGAACTGAATTATTTACTATTCATTGCATGACATTCCCTTGCCGATTGCTAGGCTGGATTAGCTATACTTTACCAATTATTTATGTTCAAATCAAATAATCATCGATTGATGTAAGTCACAGGAAAGCAGACCTTCGGACGTTTGAACCAGGAATAAAAAAGAAAGAAAAATGGGACAAGAAAACATATCAGCGTTTATCTCTGCCCAGTCTGACCAGGGTCATCCTTATTCGCCTTATATTCACACATTCAGTGGAAGATTTAAAGTATGCGAAATCTATCTTATATGAACATTTCTTGGAATTAAACGTTTAGTCGGTGTTCATGTGTGTAGAATAACTATGCGAACGCTTTCAATGAATAACAGGTATGTCTCTAATAAACACGTGTCTTATCTCAGGTAAATCCGACCTAATGCGACGTATTTACTATGTCTTCAATGGCCTTGTAGCGATATCTTGCGGATATCTGCCATCAATACTTAATGATATCTAAATACCATCAGATGTGTGGGGCTCATTTAACACCCTTTTAGTTTTAACGCGAGCTTTTATAAGTTGTTACCTTTTAATGAAGTCCACACCTTTATTTTCTACTGGAATTTTAATTTATCTTTACAGTAATTAACGGATGGTTACAATGCAAGACCGTTATATCAAAACTTTCACAGCATTTCGTTATACTGCTGGATATTCTCTATTCAAGCATGTACTGTATGCTTAAGAATGTTATTTCCAATAAATAACCCTATATATGCATTGTGTGGAATTGTTCAGTATGATCAATGTTTCCGTTTGTTCGAATGTCCGGTAGAGTGTCCGCCGCGGTCGGGGAGGTTGTAATGTCGAATGTCCGGTAGAGTGTCCGCCGCGGTCGGAGAGGTTGTAATGTCGAATGTCCGGTAGAGTGTCCGCCTCGGTCGGGGAGGTTGTAATGTCGAATGTCCGGTAGAGTGTCCGCCTCGGTCGGGGAGGTTGTAATGTCGAATGTCCGGTAGAGTGTCCGCCTCGGTCGGGGAGGTTGTAATGTCGAATGTCCGGTAGAGTGTCCGCCTCGGTCGGGGAGGTTGTAATGTCGAATGTCCGGTAGAGTGTCCGCCTCGGTCGGGGAGGTTGTAATGTCGAATGTCCGGTAGAGTGTCCGCCTCGGTCGGGGAGGTTGTAATGTCGAATGTCCGGTAGAGTGTCCGCCTCGGTCGGGGAGGTTGTAATGTCGAATGTCCGGTAGAGTGTCCGCCTCGGTCGGGGAGGTTGTAATGTCGAATGTCCGGTAGAGTGTCCGCCGCGGTCGGGGAGGTTGTAATGTCGAATGTCCGGTAGAGTGTCCGCCTCGGTCGGGGAGGTTGTAATGTCGAATGTCCGGTAGAGTGTCCGCCGCGGTCGGGGAGGTTGTAATGTCGAATGTCCGGTAGAGTGTCCGCCTCAGTCGGGGAGGTTGTAATGTCCGGTAGAGTGTCCGCCTCAGTCGGGGAGGTTGTAATGTCGAATGTCCGGTAGAGTGTCCGCCTCAGTCGGGGAGGTTGTAATGTCGAATGTCCGGTAGAGTGTCCGCCTCAGTCGGGGAGGTTGTAATGTCGAATGTCCGGTAGAGTGTCCGCCTCGGTCGGGGAGGTTGTAATGTCGAATGTCCGGTAGAGTGTCCGCCTCAGTCGGGGAGGTTGTAATGGCTACCCTCCTTGGCGCCCAGGGTTGCGACTGACTGGCTGGTGTCAGGACTGACTGGCTGGTGTCAGGACTGACTGGCTGGTGTCAGGACTGACTGGCTGGTGTCAGGACTGACTGGCTGGTGTCAGGACTGACTGGCTGGTGTCAGGACTGACTGGCTGGTGTCAGGACTGACTGGCTGGTGTCAGGACTGACTGGCTGGTGTCAGGACTGACTGGCTGGTGTCAGGACTGACTGGCTGGTGTCAGGACTGACTGGCTGGTGTCAGGACTGACTGGCTGGTGTCAGGACTGACTGGCTGGTGTCAGGACTGACTGGCTGGTGTCAGGACTGACTGGCTGGTGTCAGGACTGACTGGCTGGTGTCAGGACTGACTGGCTGGTGTCAGGACTGACTGGCTGGTGTCAGGACTGACTGGCTGGTGTCAGGACTGACTGGCTGGTGTCAGGATAAAAGGGACCAGTAGTACGATGTGTCTGCGTGTTTGAAAGGGTTTAAATCTCTAACGGACTGGCGCGACTCGGTAGTAATCAATTTACTTAAAATAGATGTTTCTATTCCTAGTGTCGATCCGTTTACCTTATAATTATCATAGTTTAAGAGAATACTAATCTGTATCTTGTGTTCGGTATGCCCCAGATTTGTTGTATGTGATGATGGGTTTACCAACGTATCGTTTCAGAAAACGTCGGCCACAGCTGCGTCAAAGCGCGTCTGCGTTTGGGAAAGAGTTAAAATAAACTTCAGTGACAAGATATATCATCCAGTTATTGCGTTGCATTCATGCAGAGTTTTTATCTAAGGGCGTTTAAAATAAATTAAAATTAATTGTTAACACAGTAGCCATGTAGTATTTTTCTTTTTGTCAAATTAAACGTGATCAAAGATTGATGCGTGATATAGATAAAATCATACATAAGTATACTTACAAGATAAAGTTGATGCAACGCATAAATGTCGCCGGGAATCCATACTGCAGTTATGTATAACACTAACATTATAGTAGTTGAAAAAACAGTTATCAACTGAGGGGCATATTGGAACATCAGGGGTGGGGTCAAGTAAAAATGTATCAAAACTTCCATTTTTTTGTCAACGAAGTGAATGTCCTTCATTGAAATATAATTGAAGCCTTTCATTGTTTATGATCAATCTCCATTCCAAGGTAGGTTGCCAAAGACACAGCCAACTAATTATTGATCATTAACAGAAATGGAAATGAGTAATCTTGCCAATCATTAGTCTTAGTATGTATACAGTGCTTTCATTAAGGAATAATTATAAGATTTGTGAATTCCACATACACTTTTCAAGATGTTCGTCAGAATATTTGAATTGTATTATTTATCAAAAAAACCCACACAACAGACAATTTAGGATTTGCATGCAATAGCACGTCATTTTACCTTTCCCCTATTAAAGTCAACATTGGACACCTTTGCAGCAATCTACTTTTAAAACAATGAGAAAAGGGTTAAATCGCTGAAGACATGAGTTTTCTCTTTTTCTTAAAATGATATTAGCTTGGCATCCTAATTATATCATATTTTGACAAATGTTAAAATGTAGTCCAATATTTATAAATTAGACCACTCTCGAAATATAATATCAGCTAAACAGTTAAATCTCATTGAAATTATTCAATATATTAATCATTGTATCATTTTAAACTTAATTTCGAACATAAACTGAGCCCTACAACATGTTAATTTATTGTAATTCTTTCCTTCCTTTTTTTTATAATGAAAATAACAAACTACTCATGTTTTAAAATTATATTATGACAAGCGCCCTTGTGTCAATGATGCATAACAATATGCAGATCGGAAGCAAAATGACCCCACCCCTTATGTACCAATATGCCCCTCAGTTGATGACTGTTTTTCAACTATAATGTAAGTGTTATGCATAACTGCAGCATGGATTTCCGGCGACATTGATGCGTTGCATCAACTTTATCTTGTTTACTACTTTAAATGCATGAAAGAATTCTAATCAATTATAGGCACATCACCGATTAACAAAATATAATGACGAACTTCCGCTTTGCCTAAATTAGTTCCCATGTGATAAGAGATCAAATATGATAAGACATACTTTCAGGCGTCATTACTAATACACTCCTGTTATTTAAGGAGATACTTATTTGCGGACTTTTAAGACATTAAATTGCTTTTAAAAGATTGAGTGCTTTTCATCTTATTGAAGTAGAAAGAATGCGTATTGCCCGGTTTTTGGTGACCTACTTATATGCTTATGTATATCACATTAGTATCATTGTGTAAGGTTGCTGTCGTCCTTTATTCCAGTTTGTACATTTATTCCTGTCAAAGGCCATGTTAGTCATGTTTTTTTTTATCACTTCAAAGAAACATTAGTAGATATTAACGCTTTCCAACCCATTGTGACGCGTGTGTAGCAGAACACGTTTGAAATGATTGTCCCAAAGTGAGCAATTTTTTTCCTTTCGTCACAATGATTTTAACTTGATTCAATACTGTTATTTAAACGATTTTCCAGGTTTCCATGTTGTAACCTAGATTTGGGAGAGTTTAGGACCACACATTGCGGTTTTAAATACCATTAGAATTGGTCGTCTTGTTGGAATTAGGAAAACGTTTCATTTGAAAATGCTACATTAAAAAAAAGTAATGTTTAGCGAATTGCAAATGTTGGTCTCCTTATTATTCACCGCTTCTTCAATTAGCATGACCAAGATCGGTATCTGAAACACTAACACAGATCGCAGTGACTTCTGTTTTATTTGATTACGTTGGGTTTACGCATATTGTATCCGTGTTTTAGTTATATCACGGCAGTTGTACACGTATCTACGATGCCTGTGTGATCAACAAGTATATCACGGCAGTTGTACACGTATCTACGATGCCTGTGTGATCAACAAGTATATCACGGCAGTTGTACACGTATCTACGATGCCTACAACATGTGATCAACAGGTATATCACGGCAGTTGTACACGTATCTACGATCATGGCAGTTGTACACGTATCTACGATGCCTGTGTGATCAACAAGTATATCACGGTAGTTGTACACGTATCTACGATGCCTGTGTGATCAACAAGTATATCACGGTAGTTGTACACGTATCTACGATGCCTGTGTGATCAACAAGTATATCACGACAGTTGTACACGTATCTACGATGCCTACAACATGTGATCAACAGGTATATCACGGCAGTTGTACACGTATCTACGATCATGGCAGTTGTACACGTATCTACGATGCCTGTGTGATCAACAAGTATATCACGGTAGTTGTACACGTATCTACGATGCCTACAACATGTGATCAACAGGTATATCACGGCAGTTGTACACGTATCTACGATCATGGCAGTTGTACACGTATCTACGATGCCTGTGTGATCAACAAGTATATCACGGTAGTTGTACACGTATCTACGATGCCTGTGTGATCAACAAGTATATCACGGCAGTTGTACACGTATCTACGATCACATCAGTTGTACACGTATCTACGATCACGGCGGCAGTTGTACACGTATCTACGATCATGGCAGTTGTACACGTATCTACGATCATGGCAGTTGTACACGTATCTACGATCATGGCAGTTGTACACGTATCTACGATGCCTGTGTGATCAACAAGTATATCACGGCAGTTGTACACGTATCTACGATGCCTGTGTGATCAACAAGTATATCACGGTAGTTGTACACGTATCTACGATGCCTGTGTGATCAACAAGTATATCACGGCAGTTGTACACGTATCTACGATGCCTGTGTGATCAACAAGTATATCACGGTAGTTGTACACGTATATACGATGCCTGTGTGATCAACAAGTATATCACGGCAGTTGTACACGTATCTACGATGCCTGTGTGATCAACAAGTATATCACGGCAGTTGTACACGTATCTACGATCGTGGCAGTTGTACACGTATCTACGATCATGGCAGTTGTACACGTATCTACGATGCCTGTGTGATTAACAAGTATAAGGAAATGTGTCTTGTTAAATGGCACTCCGTCACAACTGCAGCGAGTCTGCAACAGAGTCGTTAGGAATGATGGCTAAATTCGGATTTGAATTTCTCATGCCATACCGAGTTGAATACTAGAGAGCCTGATTCAAATTTATTGCTCCTTTAATACCGATATCCGTCAGACTTTTACGAGAAAATAAAAATATTCCAGGCGGACATTTAATTAGGGAATACACAAGGATTGTCGAGGTTTTACCGGATTAAGGTCAATAGCATGAATGTGAACCTGATACAGATAGTGATGTAATGGTATCTATCGTCATCGTCTCCCCCCAAAGGTCCTGGGTTCGAATCTTTTTGAGAGCGGATTCTACATTTATGATGTTTACACATTAACATTGCCAGTATTTTAGGTTGAAAGATGGTTCTGTAATTAATTTGAAACAAATAAGTTTAAACTGAACATGCGACGCAATATAGGCAAAATGAGTACAAGGTAACTATATAAATGCAGAGCTATTATTCGCGGTGTTTTGTTTTAAATGAGTACAAGATAACTGTATCAATGAAGAGCTATTAATCGCGGTGTTTCGTTTTAAATGAGTACACGATAACTGTATCAATGAAGAGCTATTATTCGCGGTGTTTCGTTTTAAATGAGTACAAGATAACTGTATCAATGAAGAGCTATTATTCGCGGTGTTTCTTTTAAATGAGATGCTTCTGATGTGGATTAATAATCATTTCATGTAGTTTCTGTGATCGCCCTTTGTTCGGCGTCCGTCGTGCGTCAACATATTCTCCTCTTAAACCAGTGGGTCATTTGGGATGAAACTTCACAGAAAGCATCCTTTTAATGTTCTCACCCAACTTCCTTCACTTTTGTAATCCATGCAGAATTCTGGTTTCCATGGCAACCAAAAGAAAAAGACTATAAAAAGGTTCTCATCGCAAACCGTTGACCTATTTCCAAATAATTTTGCAGAAATGTTCCTTGGTTGATCATCTATTATATTCCTGTGCTCAATGTGAGTTACTGTGATCGCCCTTTGTCCGGCGTCCGTAGTGCGTCAACAATTTAACCCCTGAAACCAATGGGTCATTTGACATAATTTACGTGCTAGCGTTAGAGATTTATCTGAATTTGACCCTGCGCAAAACGTGAAAGAAGGGACATGGGGCACCCAACTGGACCTAGTTCTGATGGGTTGCTAAAGAGGATATAATCTATAAGGAGGCAAGTAATTTTTAGACCTAACAGGTAACTCTTTCAGTTTGTTGTACAACTTGGAAAATATATTAAACAGTTATAATTGAGGGCTAAACATTTCTGATTTAAATTAAAATGGAGTGTCTCGGTTATCTGTAACCTCAAACAAACAGTATTTACATGTAGATTTTAGCTCAAAGCTAAATAACATTGTCCATTGTCGATATGTTGCGTGTATGTAATAAAAGTAACAAGAACAGTAACCTCCGACAGGTTATTTCTGCCATTACAACATACCGTCCAAGTTCTAAGATTCTTCTGAATGAAAACAGCAATAACCTTAATAGTAAAAACAGAAAAACATTTATATCGGCCATTTGATTAGCGAAATCGGAAAAAGGCTCGATGTTTTATGAGAATAAGACCCATAACTCGAACCCGTGACGTCACGGCGTCCCAATAAACGCGGACAATATATCTAAATTAAGTCCCAAGATTTTGCGATATCTCATTTCAAAAGAGACGGTACTGGCGTGGGTTAATTACGGTTTAAGGATCGGATAGTAAACGAAATGTATCCATAAACAAGCTAGGAACTGATGCAAGTAGGAATCAGATTACTACAATAAAACCTATAATTATATAGATTGGAAACAAGAATAGACAAATGGTTCCCGAGTTCTCATAAACAGGTGGTATCTCTAGCACAACAAGTACAAAACATAATTATACCCCCTTCGAAGAAGAGGGGGTATATAGGAGTCACTGTGTCGAGCTGTCTGTCTGTCTGTCTGTCTGTCTGTCTGTCCGCATGAGAGAGTACTTGTGGGGTGCGTGCTTTTCCTGAAGCCCACCCACCACCGTTATAAAGACACTTAGATTGCTTTTCCTGAAGCCCACCCACCACCGTTATAAAGACACTTAGATTGCTTTTCCTGAAGCCCACCCACCACCGTTATAAAGACACTTAGATTGCTTTTCCTGAAGCCCACCCACCACCGTTATAAAGACACTTAGATAAATAGTTTATTTTTATTTTTTATAACAGGTATCTCATTTGCATATTAATGTTATTCATTCCGTAAAAGGGGGTTAATTACGGAATGAATTGCATACTTGTGGGGTGCACCCCACAAGTAAACATCAAAGGAAATAACCCCACAAGTACACTCCCATGAGTTCGTCAGTCTGTCATATTTTGTCCGGCCTATTTCTTACAAACCACTGGGTGGAATTCAATAAAATTGTACATGAAGCTTCTATACCAAGAGGAGATGTGCATATCCTAAAGGGGTTACGATTGCTTGTTATTTTACAGAGTTATGGCTCTTTTACTTATTAAGTTATGGTGTAGGTCAAGGTGCTGTTTAGGTTTTTTTTATCATCTTCAGTGATAGTTCTAGTTAAAGCTTCCAACAAACACAGATGCATTTGGAAACATATGTAGTACACTACATTTGGAAACATCTGTAGTATATTACATTTGGAAACATCTGTATTACACTACATTTGGAAACATATGTAGTACACTACATTTGGAAACATTGTGGCAACAAGAAACTGTTAATAACGAGGACGTATACTTTTCACTCGAACATTGATATATACGGTTCCTCCGTGAATGATCGTGCTGATCTTCAATTCACCTAGGTTGGAGTAAAACTGGATTATATTAACCTTCACGAACGTACCATGCTTACTTATGCCCGAGTGTAGTGTTCCGAATGATGCATTCACATGTCATCGGTCAATTAACCCCCTTTCCCACATTCATCAAATCTGCAGCAGACGACTTTGAAAACATTTACTCAAGATCTGGAAAATCTCTAGAAATTAATGTATACTTACTAAAATAAAGTTGAAAACATTGTGGCAAAAGGAGAAATTGCTCGTTTTGAGCAATTTTCCCTTTTGTCAGAATGTTTTCAAAAGTCGTCTGCTGTAGATGCGTCAAAATGCTTCTACATGTGGGAAATGGTTAATTATCACAATAGTGTATGGTCGTGTTATACATGAACATAATTTGATTGGTGTGTTTATTTATTTGGCGTTTGACGCCAATTCCAACAATATTCCAGTCGCACCACGGTGTTTCTTTTCGTAAATAACAAGTAGTCAGGAAACTCAAACATACGCTGTAAACCTACGCCCGCTAAAAGTCAAATTACACTAAATACACTCGCAGCCATGCTGATCTACAGCAAAATAGTCCTTAAAAACCTTTGTTTGCGTAGAAATGAGTTTATACATTCACCATAATGCATTGAATATATGACATTGAGTTAAAATTCATTGTAAATTTGTATAGCATGCTCTGGATATGTTTGCTTAGATCATTATTAGTATTTTGACCTTGTTTGAAAATGAAAGTAGAGTTTGTGAAAAATCAATTCTTCCCAGCCTGATTTCGTTCAAAATGACGGTAACGATATTCGCGGAATGAATTATTTCCTGCATTATACATGACCCCCACCATTTTCGTTGGATTATTTTAAAGGTAATAGGTAACTCTCTTCAATGGTATATGTGTTCTACCTGTAAAACGCTTAAAAGTGTGACATTGGAGGGTTGAAACTGGTTGATTTACATGGTATAAATATGGAATTTGATTCTAACGTGGCCTTAACCCTTTCCCTCATATGGACGCTTTCTGACGCATCTGCAGCAGACGGCTTTTTGAAAACATAGTGACAAAATAAGAAATTGCTCAAAACGAGCAATTTCTCCTTTTGCCATAATGTTTTCCACTTTTAGTGATAGGTTATCCGTTCAATTATAGAGAATTTTCTATTTTCTGACAAAATATGTTCAAAGTCGTCTGCTGCAGAATTGTCGTATGGGGGAAAGGGTTAAAGCAGACGGCGTTTTGAAAACATAGTGACAAAAGAAGAAATTGCACAGAACGTGCAATTTCTCCTTTTGTCACAATGTTTTCCACTTTTAGTCATAGGTTATCCATCTGACAAAATACGTTCAAAGTCGTCTGCTGCAGAATTGTCGTATGGGGGAAAGGGTTAAAGCAGACGGCGTTTTGAAAACATAGTGACAAAAGAAGAAATTGCACAGAACGTGCAATTTCTCCTTTTGTCACAATGTTTTCAACTTTTAGTCATAGGTTATCCATCTGACAAAATACGTTCAAAGTCGTCTGCTGCAGAATTATCGTATGAGGGAAAGGGTTAAAGCAGACGGCGTTTTGAAAACATAGTGACAAAAGAAGAAATTGCACAGAACGTGCAATTTCTCCTTTTGTCACAATGTTTTCCACTTTTAGTCATAGGTTATCCATCTGACAAAATACGTTCAAAGTCGTCTGCTGCAGAATTGTCGTATGGAGGAAAGGGTTAAGACAGTTAGCACTACTTCCATTATCAAAGTCCCCGGCGGTATGACCCGACCGGGATCGAACTCTGGTCTCCCGCTTATTAGTCGGACGCTCTAACGACCGCGGCAGTTTCACCGTTTTCTAAAGTCTGCTTCGTGAGTATAGAGGCAGACAAGCCTGCGCAAGTCACCATATTCATCTTGATATTCATAGATCTGGCTATGGACTCTTCCAAAATTAAATGCTGGACGTGTCTATTTTAAAACTTCAGCATTGAAATGGCTTAAAAGCGCTTGAGCTAAGTTACACGTAAACCGACTTGTGAACCCATCGATTATCCTACGGATCTTTTCTCTTCTCCAAGCATCAGGAAAATCTTATCAGCAAATTTATAATTGGATGGTAATTGCCTTTAATATCAAAACCTCAGAAAGGTAGGTTTTCGCGTGACTTGGCTCTTATTTTCTTTGCATAGCTCAATTACGGTTGCATTCGAGAAATTACATCGTTAATGACGAATGCTCGCGGCGACGATTCAAAATAACTTGTTGGTTAAGATTCATACAGACATAGCACCATATTGCAGCAATGTGTAATAGCGTCCGTTTGGAAGGCAGCAGTCACATTGTCATTTTTACCGAAACAGCGTATCAATTGAAGCCTTTGAACGCTCACAGTAATCGTTTCCAACGGTACCACGCCATAGGAATATGTACCTTCGATGTTGGTGATTTGCGACGAGAAGATATCCAAACCACTTTGATACTTTGCGCAGTCTGATAAAAATCTTCCTTGGTCGCCTACTAGTATGGAAGTTTACAGGCAATATGATCATTATCGGATTGATCTAAAAGAAGAACGTCAATTTCTTCGTGGTGTGGCTCAATTTAAGACGACTACAACCTTGTTTGGATAAAAGATGAATTCTTTTTCTTATAAATCAGATTATGTCTTGATTTGAAGATGTTACAGACTCATTATGTCGTTCCGTATTTGTGATATGAAAGCTTGTATTTTCACGTATCATATGCCTGAAAAACAACATTGTCGGGGCACGGAAGATAGGAGTGAAATATAGCAGAAACGATTTTATTTTATTTTATTTTTAACTATTTCGCTTGGTTAACGTGTCTGCTTAGATATAATACCACTTGGTTACCGCTTACATACAGCATATATGCAGCAGATGACTTTGAAAACATGTTGATCGAAACGCTTACAGGTACATATTGATATACTTCACAACATGTAATCATGTTAAACTGACTATAAATATATACCATTGTTGATGTAATCATAAATATATACCATTGTACATGTAATCATAAATATATACCATTGTACATGTAATCATAAATATAAACCATTGTACATGTAATCATAAATATATACCATTGTACATGTAATAATGTTAAACTGACTATAAATATATACCATTATACATGTAATCATAAATATATACCTTTGTACATGTAATCATAAATATATACCATTGTACATGTAATCATAAATATATACCATTGTACATGTAATCATAAATATATACCATTGTACATGTAATCATAAATATAAACCATTGTACATGTAATCATAAATATATACCATTGTACATGTAATAATGTTAAACTGACTATAAATATATACCATTATACATGTAATCATAAATATATACCATTGTACATGTAATCATAAATATATACCATTGTACATGTAATCATAAATATATACCATTGTACATGTAATCATGTTAAACTGACTATAAATATATACCATTGTTGATGTAATCATAAATATATACCATTGTACATGTAATCATAAATATATACCATTGTACATGTAATCATAAATATATACCATTGTACATGTAATCATAAATATATACCATTGTACATGTAATCATAAATATATACCATTGTACATATAATGATATATTATTTTTCTTCTAAACAAAATGTCTCGAACACTTTTTGTAGAGGAAATGATTTTCACTTGTGTCATTTTATTTATCTTGAAAAATGACGAGCAGTTTTGGATGAGAAGCAATTTAAATGTTGTCATTATCACCCTTTTTCTGATGCTACAGGAACTACAGTTATAAAGAGAGTTGAATTAGATGTCGTGTTTTGAAGAGGGCCAACAAAGGAACATTTCTGTGAAGTCTAGTTTGAATGGCTCCAGTGATTTAAGAAATATTGTTTAAAGAAATAGTTGATGACGTACTATACAGGACGACGGACACTAGGTGAGCAAAATTGTTCATATTGAGCACTTCAAGTTCGAAAGAGCTAAAAAGGAGATTATTGGTTCTCTTTCTCAAAGTATTATTATCTTTGTTATTAAATTATATTCATACTTTCACAGATGTGAAGTATTTACTTTTAAAAAGTTTCAAAGCAGATGAGTTTAACCCTTTCCCAAATGCACATTTTGAAAATATTATGACATTATGACAAAAGATGCATTTGATCAAAATAAGTAATGTCTCCTTCAGCCACACTGTTCAATATACTTACTTCAATTTACACATTTCTCATATTTAACTCTATTCAATATACTTACTTCAATTTACACATTTCTCATATTTGCCAAGATGTTTTCAAAGTCGTCAGTTGCAGGTTTGGTGTGTGTTGGAAAGGATTTAGTGTGATATTTTCGTCTGAAATGGTTCTTGTACACATGAGATATTGACGTGATAGCAGCTAGATGACAGGTAACCATGTTACCCTTTCCCACATACAACAAGTCTTCGGCAATCGACTTTGTAAAGATGTAGGCAACAATATTGAAAACATCTAAAATTGAAAGTTTGAAATTTTGGATAAAGTTGGAAACATTATGAGTAATTTCTTTGTTTGCCACAATGTTTTCAAACTGTGTCAGCTGCAGAGACGTCAGAAACTGTATGTAGGACAAGGGAAAAAACATAGTACTTGTTTTTAATCATATTTAACCCTTTCCCTCATATAGACGCTTTCTGACGCCTCTGCAGCAGACGGCTTTTTGAAAACATAGTGACAAAATAGGTTATCCATTCAGTTATAGAGATTTTCTATGTTTTGACAAAATACGTTCAAAGTCGTCTGCTGCAGAATTGTCATATGAGGGAAAGGGTTAAAGCATGTTTATTACGATAAACGTCAATATTAATACAAACATAAAATAAAATAAGGTAATTATGTGTGAGTTATGTTGCGAAATCTCTCTAATGTAAGACGGTGCCATAGAGGTAACGCACCAGTATCGTGGTACCAAAGTCCTAATGTAAGACGGTGCCATAGAGGTAACGCATCAGTATCGTGGTACCAAAGTCCTAACGTAAGACGGTGCCATAGAGATAACGCACCAGTATCGTAGTACCAAAGTCCTAATGTAAGACGGTGCCATAGAGGTAACGCACCAGTATCGTGGTACCAAAGTCCTAATGTAAGACGGTGCCATAGAGGTAACGCACCAGTATCGTGGTACCAAAGTCCTAACGTAAGACGGTGCTATAGAGGTAACGCACCAGTATCGTGTACGAAAGTCCTATGCTCGATTTTCGTGAGAACGGAGAGAACATTGGTGGGATCATCTCACACAATCGGCGCGAGCACTGGTTGAGTATCCAGGAAGCAGACATCGAGAGTGATTAATTTAAGTCGTAAGAACTCTCTTCACAATCGCCGAGCCCCGGTAGCTCAGTCGGTAGCGACGCGGGCTGTCACTCCAGGGATTCTGCTTTCGAACCCCAGCTCGGCCATCCTTCTTTCCGACATTTGACAAAAGTCAATGTTACAAGCGTCATTTGTCTTTCACCAATGGGCTAACAGCCAGTTGCTTGGAAAGTATGTTGTGTGGAGTACTGGTGTGAGAAAGCCATGAAAGACTGGAGTAGGTGAACTAGTCGCAGTGATATGACTCATATGCCTGTTCGAACATTTTATACTGCATGGTAATGTCATCATTGAATCTACTACAAAAAGGTCACCCCCTGGGTGGTTCCTGGTTGACCGTCCGCCTCGGGTGCGGGAGGTCGCGGGTTCTATGCCCGGATGGGTCATACCAAATACTTATTTTGTTGTAGTATTGGCGTTTCCTCTCGGACGATGAGGGTTGTTGGGTTAGCTGACTCGCTGATGTTCAAGTTGAATGGATCAGTATCACTGGTTATTTACCCCGGTAACTGAACAATGGTTGAAAGCAGCGTAAAACACCATACAAAACAGCTGCGACCCTAGTAAAGGTCAATAGTTCGTAAGACCATACAAAACAGCCGCGACCCTAGTAAAGGTCAATAGTTCGTAAAACCATACAAAACAGCCGCGACCCTAGTAAAGGTCAATAGTTCGTAACACCATACAAAACAGCCACGACCCTAGTAAAGGTCAATAGTTCGTAACACCATACAAAACAGCCGCGACCCTAGTAAATGTCAATAGTTCGTAACACCATACAAAACAGCCGCGACCCTAGTAAAGGTCAATAGTTCGTAACACCATACAAAACAGCCGCGACCCTAGTAAAGGTCAATATTTCGTAACACCATACAAAACAGCCGCGACCCTAGTAAAGGTCAATATTTCGTAAGACCATACAAAACAGCCGCGACCCTAGTAAAGGTCAATATTTCGTAAGACCATACAAAACAGCCGCGACCCTAGTAAAGGTCAATATTTCGTGAGACCATACAAAACAGCCGCGACCCTAGTAAAGGACAATAGTTCGTAACACCATACAAAACAGCTGCGACCCTAGTAAAGGTCAATATTTCGTAAGACCATACAAAACAGCCGCGACCCTAGTAAAGGTCAATAGTTCGTAACACCATACAAAACAGCTGCGACCCTAGTAAAGGTCAATATTTCGTAAGACCATACAAAACAGCCGCGACCCTAGTAAAGGTCAATATTTCGTAACACCATACAAAACAGCCGCGACCCTAGTAAAGGTCAATATTTCGTAACACCATACAAAACAGCCGCGACCCTAGTAAAGGTCAATATTTCGTAACATTATACCATCAAATATGACTTCACAATTTAAGCCTACATACATGTGTGCACTTTAGTAGTAGTTATTGCTTTGCATTAAACATCCATCAACACCCACTGTATACTTTAGTAACTTTAGGTATTTTAGGGACATCAACTACAGTCCAACCTGTGTTTAAAGACCACCCATGGGAAGAGAACAATCTGGTCCTTGTTCACAGGTGGTTTTTCAATACAGGGTCATTTATGCATTGGGAAATTAAAAGTGTGGTTGCTATACACACGGTATTGATACACAAAGGTCTTTAGCACAGGTTTGACTGTATATCGAAACACCAAATACTATCAGGACCCGGATTTGGGTTTGTATATTAGAAAACGTTATTGAATACACTTAAATTAAAGTGTCACTGCTTTGATTTAACACTTTCTCTGAGACAGACGACATTTGACACGTCGCAACAGACATCAATTTGAAAACACTGTGGAAATATACTACGAACAATGAATCTCTTTTATTCCATACCATTTCAACATTTATATTAAAATCATTCGTTCAACCTTTCAGCAGTAACAACCGTTTCAACAAATATTTTAAATTTGCAGACGACACTTAATATATCAGATCCGACGATTTTAACCCTTTGCCATGTAAAAACGCACACGACTTTGAAAACAGCTATGCAAAATATGAAATGTTTTTACAAATAATAGTCTTGTTATTGAATATAGTTGAAAACACTGTGACAAAAGGAGAAATTATGAATAATTTATCCTTATGTCACAATATTTTCAAAAGACGTCTGCTTAATAGGCGTCAGATATCGTCTGTATATGGGAAAGCGTAATACTTGGTGCATACGTGGTAACAACGAAAACAATTATATTGTTAATAAAGTAAGAATACTACGAGTTACAGAAATATAAATTGTTTAGGAAATCACCCTTTTCCACATACATGGAATATGAATCAGATGGCTTTGAAAGCATAAAGGCATGAAAGCAGAAACATGAAAAATCCTTTAATTTATTAAAATTGTTGAACTAAAAATTGTTGCATAATGAGAAATTGCTCATCATGAACATATTCTCATTTTGCCACAATGTTTTAAAAAGTCGCCTGCTGCAGATGAATCAACACGAGGAAAGAGTTAAATACGTCTTTTACGAAACGATTTCCATTTATAATTCATTAAACGTTCCCTTACCCACTGAACATGCCAAATAAGGCAGAATTTAATTTGAACTTTAAAAACAACCAGACATAAACTATTCAGACTTGGATTTATTTGATTTATTCACAGATCATTTTGATATCTTAAAACCAAAAAGGATTTTTTTATGAACATGAGTCTCGTTTTTACTAGGAAAATGTTTTACCATTCAAAATTCTTGGGGCGAGAATTCCAAAACGGAGAAGTTTAGTTATTGTCATGAAACTTTATCGTTCAATGACGTCAATATCAAATTTTAATGTGTCTTGCTGTCCTCATTTTGTGACAGAATGCTTTGGAATTGCAGCTTTATTGGTGAAAACCCCACTAGGTGGCGTGCAATTACTGATAGATAATCTTGGAAATAGGAAACACTTCATTTTGATATGGAACTATAGCACAGTCTTCGCAGTACGAATATTTCCGAAAACAATCTTAACTAATCTTAGTATCATTATTGAATGGAGTAGACACTTTTGAAGGAAATCGAGAAAATTCACATTTTCAGTCGAAAGAATCATGATTTCAGTCGAAAGAATCATCATTTCAGTCGAAAGCATCATGATTTCAGTCCAAAGAATCATGATTTCAGTCCAAAGAATCATGATTTCAGTCCAAAGAATCATGATTTCGATGTATAAAATGTGCTCGTCCATGGGAAAGGTTACAATTCGAGCCGTCCCGCGAGAAAACCAATATTGTATCGACCCTTGATCAGCCTAAGCATGCCTCGCAGGCTAACCCGGACAGACACTTTTCGCCTCCTGTTGATTTTCTGTTTCAGGAATCATTACTCTATACCCCCTGAGACGAAATGTGTCGGCCCGGATCAGTCTGTGCGAACTGCGAAGGCTGATCTGGATCTAAACATTACGCAGAGGCCATAATGTTGGTTTTCTCGCGGGACGGCTCAAATGTGCTCGTCCATGGGAGGAGTTACAACTCGTGTTTTGGTGTTGTCAACTTTTGACTCGAACCTACATTGTTCATGAATGCAACGTTGTACATTTTCTCATGCACTGACTCAAATGAACTTGAAAATGTTATCAAGGTGAACATATCTAATGCTGTATACTCTACACTTGCTAGAAGTTGCTGATTCATACTTCCATTTCTTATGTTAATATCAAATTTGAATGATTTATTCCATAACAATTGACTTTCATTACAGTTTGCCACACCAAAGGACATGTACCATTTTCCAGGGGCGTAGCTGGCAATAATCATCGTGTAGGCCGTCTCGTGAGAACATTAACATTGTCGACTCTGCGTAAAGTATCGACCTGGATCAGCCTAAGCATGCCACACAGGTGTACCCGGATAGACACTTTTCGCCTCCTGTGGATTTTCTGTTTCAAGAATCACTACTCTATCTACATCCCCTAAGACGGAATGTGCCGGCCGAATCATTCTGCGCGGACAGCGCAGACTGATCTGGTCGATACATTACGCAGATGTGTATCGCTGCAGCTGCTTTTTGGGGGCATTTTTAGAAAAAAATGTGTAGGCACGTGCCTGCAGTGCCTAAAGGGAGCTACGGCCCTGTTTTCCGCAGACGAATATATAGTATGATTGGATAGGCTTCAGCAGAAGAAATTGAAATTCACCCAGTAATGATTTCCTACGATTTCTGTAAAAATCAGACAGGCAAACAGAAAGTCATAGGCTTTTTAATTGCTCACACTTTTCATCTTAGCCCGTGCTGTCCTTAAACGAAATCCAGCATAAAATTATTAGGTAATTTAGCCATCTGATATTTTCAAGCGGACAATTTGAATTCAGTTGTTGCGGATTTTAACGCGGAAAATGACGTCAGAAATCACTAGATGTGTTAGAGGGGAGGCAACATGCGTCATAAATCACTAGATGTGTTAGAGGGGAGGCAGCATGCGTCATAAATCACTAGATGTGTTAGAGGGGAGGCAGCATGCGTCAGAAATCACTAGATGTGTTAGAGGGGAAGCAGCATGCGTCAGGAATCACTAGATGTGTTAGAGGGGAGGCAGAATGCGTCAGAAATCACTAGATGTGTTAGAGGGGAGGCAGAATGCGTCATAAATCACTAGATGTGTTAGAGGGGAGACAGCATGCGTCAGAAATCACTAGATGTGTTAGAGGGGAGGCATAATGCGTCAGAAATCACTAGATGTGTTAGAGGGGAGGCAGAATGCGTCATAAATCACTAGATGTGTTAGAGGGGAGACAGCATGCGTCAGAAATCACTAGATGTGTTAGATGGGAGGTAGCATGCGTTATCAATCGCTAGATGTGTTAGAGGGGAGGCAGCATGCGTCATAAATCACTAGATGTGTTAGAGGGGAGACAGCATGCGTCAGAAATCACTAGATGTGTTAGAGGGGAGGCAGAATGCGCCATAAATCACTAGATGTGTTAGAGGGGAGACAGCATGCGTCAGAAATAACTAGATGTGTTAGAGGGGAGGCAGAATGCGTCATAAATCACTAGATGTGTTAGAGGGGAGACAGCATGCGTCAGAAATCACTAATCAGAAGCCGGGCATCGATCCTGCGACCTCCCGCATCGAGGCGGACGCTCTACCACTATACCACCGAGGTGGACGCTTTACCTATGATGGAGTGTCCACAGTCATGGCGTGCATTTCTAGCCTGCCCATGGGTACATTGACATATAATCAAGTAATATGACCGAAGTTTTGTTTCAATTGACTTTAATCCGTTCCCACATCCATACCCAATCCACGTGTATCTTCCGCAGATTGTTTCCTACATACAGGTGTGTTTTAAAACACACGCAGCAGACGACTTTTTAAAACAGTGAGGTAAAAAGAGAAATTGCCGGTATTTTATTCTATGCTCTCATTTCTTTTGTTTTTAAATTTCCAAATCGTTCTCCGGATGTTATCAAATTCGGATAGAGTAAAACAAATTGTATCAAAAGGAGAACATGATCGTTATGAGCAATTTCTCCTTTAGTCACACTGTTTTCAAATTTCATCTAATAAAGACGCATCAGAAAGCGTCTGTATTATGAAAAGGGGCTTTACAGCGCATACACTTGTCTCTTGTAATGCTTAAGCAGCCTTATCTCATCTACCCCCTATGTAACACGTTATGCACGTACCGGTTGATCTTGTTCTAAACTGTTTGTAACGTCCTAACATGGACGGATACTACAGGCAGGATAAGTGTTGTGTGTTTAAATAGCTTTAATATTATTTTTGCTTATCAGAATTAGAATATCTGACTATTATTTGGCACTTACATCAGTATATTGCAAAATGACTTGATTTTGCCAGTCCTTTTCTTTATCATTGATTTATCCAGAAAGAATGCCAATATCATATTTATTACAAAGATCAAAGGACCAAGTTGTAAGCAATCAAATTATATTTTTCAGAGGAAAAAGAAACAGATTATAACAGCAAAGCGTTATTCCCTCCTGAGCATTCTCTCGTTGGTTTGTCTGAAAGCTATGTAAACATTGCTGGAATTGCCCCTTCAACAGAATATGTAACAACCTTTTGTCTAAGATGCGGTATTTATCTGTATGAAAACAATTTCTCGAAAGGATAAACATTCAGATAAAATGTTAAATCAAACGAAATTGCCCCAACAAAAATCATAAATCACATAGCATGCCCCATTCTTTGACAAAGTTCACCAACCCCCGCCTGCAGTAAACATGTCTGAAGTAAGTTTGAACAGGGAAAGGGTCGGAGAAAACTATTAGCGGGGTGAGACATATCGATTGTGTAAGTGTTAAAGTATTCTTATAGAATATTATTTGCCTTGTTCATACGAGGCGTTTAATCATGATGATAGGCGATAATTAGCAAGATAAAAGACTTAATCATGAATATAATTAGTATGTAGTCATGGTTAGGAATGCGAAGAAGGACACTATGTTTTTGTTGAACCCTTTCCCCACACACTGCAATACTGCATCAGTGCAGCTTCGAAAATATCAAGGTAAAACTATGGAAAATATCTGTAATTTAATTTTTTTAAGTACTGAATAAAATTGGAAAAATTGTGGTAAAAGGGGGAAATTGCTCATTATACTCAGAAATAGTCTGTATGTGGGAAAGGGTATACACTGTAAGTAAGGGTATAGACTGTAAGTAAGGGTATACACTGTAAGTAAGGGTATACACTGTAAGTAAGGGTATACACTGTAAGTAAGGGTATACACTGTAGGTAAGGGTATACACTGTAAGTAAGGGTATACACTGTAGGTAAGGGTATACACTGTAAGTAAGGGTATACACTGTAAGTAAGGGTATACACTGTAAGTAAGGGTATACACTGTAAGTAAGGGTATACACTGTAAGTAAGGGTATACACTGTAGGTAAGGTTCAGGTCATCATGTGCGTCTTCGCAGTTTTATGAGAATTAACCAAACTCATATGAAACTTCGAAAACATGTTTGAACGTGATTTCCGAAAAGTGTAGATCTTGATCAGACTGAGCGAGTCATCGGGCTGATCGGGGTATACACTGATCGTTGCTCCTTTTTTGCACGTATTAGACTTGTCCCGCATATATACGCATTATGCTGTATTTGCAGCTGGCGACTTTTGAAAACATTGTGACAAAAGGAGAAATTGCTCATGATGAGCAATTTCTCCTTTTGTCAAAATGTTTTAACATTTTCTTCAGTATATCTTCAATTATAGAGATCTACCAACGATTTTGCCTATATGTTTTTAAAGACGTCTGATGCAGTTTTACTGTATGTGGGAAAGGGTTAACTCATTTACAGGACAACTGACCAGAGGATAAGTGCAACCAGTATAGATATAGTATCGTTAAGGTTGATTTTCCAGGAGCACCGCCCAATTAAACACTTATTTAACCTTTTATTACATACAACAAATCTGCAGCAGATGACTTGGAAAACATTTTCACTAAAATATGAAAAACCTCTGTAAAATGAAAATATAATTACTGAAAAAAGTTGTGGCAAAAGGTGAAATTGCTGGTTTTGAGCAATTTCTCCTTTTGTCACATTGTTTATAAAAGTCGTCTGCTGCAGATGTGTCAGAATGCGACTATAAGTAGGAAAGGGTGATAGGATTGGGATAACAGATAATTTAAATACATAAATCGGAATAATTCGATTGAATTCGGAAATCTTGGCAAAATGTTTGATAAGCGTTTTACACATAACATATTCTGAAGTAAGAAAAGTTGTTACGTTGTATATTGAAGTTATTAAAACCATAGTCAATATGATCAGAAGTTGTATTATGGATCTGCTATGTACGAGTGTGTTAAACAAAGGTTTTATAGAATGCACTCTAATCCGATTTCAGTTAATATCAAAAGGTACCGTATCTGTAAAGCTCCATAACACAATGGTTTGAAAAAGCATAATAGCAAAAACCACACGTCTTTGCTGGATTGTCTTTGCACGTCTTTGTATTGAATGCAGTGTAGGAAATCGGGTCAGGTATGATTCAAATTAATCTCAACAGTGGCATAATGAATCGACACAAGACACTGACATTGCTGAATATCCTCGAGGTATTGCTTGGCGTATGTGTAACAAATATAATATATTATTGCAGAGAAACTTAACTGCACATGAGAAGCGCCCGACGATTAGGGGTCGTAGAGACACTCCGTATGGGGATCATAAAAATGTCATTCGGTGTACCCAAAGATGGGGCTACATTTCTACTTGTTTAGACACAAGACGCATCTAGGACTAAATTACATGTGGACGGACAGTAGATGGACAGTAGATGGACAGTAGATGGACAGTAGAGACTTTCGCGATACTACTAATGATACCAGTCGTACACGGGTACACTTCTTTTTTTATAATTCGTATTTTGAACATATTTGAAATATAATAATAATCATTATGTTTCAATTTAAAACAAGATTTTTTTTTATCAGGGCTTCTTTCTTCAAAAGTATGAATGTCTAAACATCTGGCAGATTAAATCATTTTCGGAATTTCATTAAAATATATCGCAAATGTGTTTTCATAGCGTCATTAATGTACAACCAAATATTAATACTGATCTTAAAGTACAATTACTATTACCAATTGAGAATATGTTTAACTCCTCATTCAATGTAAAATCTCTTAGAATGGAAAAAACCGTTCTAAGACAAGTAAAATAGTACAAACTAATTAATGATTTTTTATGAGAAATTAGAAATCAACATGAACGCATGAGAAACAGCTTTTTCTGATCAATGTCGCAAACGTTTAGATCTGCCCCGGATTAGCGCTATATAGTCATTCTAAAACGTTTCTTGGTATTTCATGAAGCAAACATAAATATCTGCGCAGTTGACAATATCGTATTTAACACCTCTTAAGCGTCTACTTTAAAATAGAATAGAATGATAATTTCAATTTCTCCTTTTTCAAAAAGCGTTTTGAACTTTCAACTTTCAATATAGTCGACAACTCTTTAACTCTTTCAGCGCCGAATTGTTTAAAGTAGACTCTTTCATGTTCAAATCGGGCTTCTCCATTTCCAATTTCACAAAATTAGGAATATTTTGATAAATAAATGCAAACAATGCTGATTTCAGGTGAGACAGCTCGTCACGAGCCGCTTACCTGAATCAGTATTGTTTACAAAAACCTCAATATTGCCAGGCGCTGAAAGAGTTTAATATCCTATAAAGCAAATGGTAAATAAATACTGCATGTTCGCCTTAGGGTACCTATCCTTTTCCCTTACAATACCATATATATTTAACTTAAGTCATCATAAATCCATAAATGGTAACATTGAATAAAAAGGTATTTTATAGTTTAAGCTAGAAATTTAACTTGAATGTACTTACCTTGAACTACTGTACAACTGAATTTAAAAAATAATATTTCGGTGACAGTTTTAAATCCGCAACTTGTTAGTACTGGAGACAGATTGTCTATGACGCTGATGTTGTTATATCGCCAAAGGAATATACATCTTACTAGGAGAGGCAGAGAAATCGTACTGCGTCATTCGTCTTAAAGACACGGATTAATCAATACCGCTTCATTCAATGAGCGCCTATTTGATAGAGTTTATGGAACCGCCTCTAATTGTTTTAATGAATGTGAGTAGATTACTGGGGTCACGTGGTCAAGCGATTCTGCGTTCCATCAAGAGCATGGCCATCACGGGACTTCTATATTGTAGACGGTCGCCAACTGACGACTGATGTTGCATATACTGTTATATTCGCAAAACGGACTCTCTGGTATATATATAATATATATATGGTACTATAATGCGTTTTAGCAAAGTCCGCTCGCTGTTCGCAAAGAGAACAGCCTTTTTTTTTTTTATTGGTACGATGAGACCCGCTTTATTTGGACGCGACTCCGACCCTATCTGGACCATCTTTAATTAACAATGTGGACAAAATAGAACCGCATTGTCTCTGGTAGGAAAGATAAACGATGTTTAAGAGATATATACGACATACGGTCGCCTCTTTGAAGAGTATTTGCAGATTCAAAATACTTTTTCTAAGGACGATTAAAATTAACGTATACTGTCGTTTAATGGCTGTTGTCGCTTCCATTATAACATAGTAGATTGGCACGCTTAGTATGTTACACATTTGAGAAAGCATTGTGGACTCTGCATAAAGTATCGACCCGCATTAGCCTAAGCATGCCGCGCAGGCTAACCCGGACAGACACTTTTCGCCTCCTGTTGATTTTCTGTTTCAGGAATCATAACTTTATACCTCTATCCCCCTGAGACGTAATGTATCGGCCCGGAGAAGCCTGCGCAGGCGGATCTGGGTCGATATTTGGCGCATAGTCCATACTGTTGGTTTTCTCACGGAACGGCTCATATGATGTGTTAACATGCCATTGAAAATGATATTAATAAATAATGATACTTTTGGGAATTATGAGGCGATGTGAATTTTACAGTTCTTTTACAATTCCTCCTTTTCAAATAGTACATTAACATTCATATGATGGCGTGGCATAAAGACAAAGCTTGTGTTATTCTGTTATATACTGCATATTGTGCAAATAAAACGAAATAACATTAAAACAGACGAAAATAACGCAATTTTGACACGAGAGGAATTGTTGACACACTAGATAACCTACTGGGAATTTTAGCTAATCTTTCTGTTATGGTACTGCAGTTGCCATTACTTAGATGTTTCGTGTGTACAACAACGGGTTTTAAGTATTTGACGACTAAAGCAATCCAGATAAGACACATTCAACCAATTACGATGGACTGGTTTAATTTCGGTGTATGGATAAAAATAAAATGGCATGCAATGTTGTTTTAATGCTTCTGCTAAGGTTTCGGAACCATATGCACTTATTACTTAACACTATTGAACTAATTCTTACCTTTGTGCGAGACTGTATCCTTTAAAGATAGGTATGCGTTTGAACCTTTGTAATTCGAGTTATGACCCCTCAAAACATTGTGAATTAATCACAACCAAATTTTGTTTATAGCATAGAAATAGATGTTATTCCAAAAAGGCCACAGGATCAGGTTAATTGTGTCGGGGAATATTTATCGTCCGGAGTCCTAGAGAATTAAACTACTTTTACTAGCCCCTGGTCAAGCTAGGGGGTCTCATGACATCCTTGAACGTTGGAGGCTTAGGCGAGCCTTTATATTCATAAAGTCTCACAAGGGTCAGAATAAATGTCCGCCTGCAATTAAGACACTTATGACGCTGGCTTGTAACCTTTTATTTCCCCTTTTGGTAATACCTTTCTCTATCCCGGATAGGGATACCCATCAGACAATGGAAAGAAGCAGAATTAAGTTGTATTACTATCCGGATGACAGATGTTCAGTCTTGAAAAGAGAAGAGTCGCATGGCGCCAGGCCATGCGTAAAGGAAGCGGGATGGCTTTGCCGTTTGCTGAATCTGAAAATCCAGTAAAAGAAACGAGCCTTATATAAGCAGATACAATGTCAAGCAGATGACGTATTCATTTGTGCCCTAATGTTTAGCGACAGTTTTTGTTATAGCAACCCATCTATATAACATGTTGTATGGGACATTTGACTGACGCCATATATTGCAAATATCTAGAGGTGAAAAGTCTTAGCCTTCCGATCAATTACTTCTAGAGGTCCTGATTTCTTACAATTTCTAACAATTTTCTACTCGTTCTTGAAACACACAGTGTAATAAAAATGCTACAAAGCAATGTACATAGCAATGGGGTTGGTGAATGTATGATATATTTATCCTAGGTTATACTGTCGATGACCAATAAGATACAACACAAGTTTCATTCGCAAATAACAATATTTGAATTGCATACATCTGAAGTGACAATACTTGCAGAATATGCATCGTAAGAGAGCCTAAGATGTTAATTCCGATACATAAATATAGAATTCTAACCCAATAGGTTCACTTCCAAACCAATTTATATGATGCCAAAACGAAGATGCCAGAAGACCCATTTCCATTTATTTCAGTTCTAACCGGTTTGTTGCGAAAAGCAATTAAGATACGATTGGACAACTTACGGTTAAGTGCAGATATACACATTGGTGGTGGAGACCAATTATCTATAGCTCTGATTGTCGATGGTTGGATAATATACGTATTGGCTTAATTGCAAACGTAAATAAGTTTATTTTGTTTTGCTAAGTCCTTTCTTTTAACAAGTAAGATACCCTGCTCATACACGTTAGAAAATCAACTTATAAATTAATCGTGATGTCGTAATCATAAACATCGTAAACATCATAAACATCGATACCTCATCAAATATACTACAATCCAACAAGCCCATAGCGTGTGTTGACCTGACTACACATATACCATCTTGAACCGTGTAAAGAAACATGATCCACAGTAAAAGTTCGGGCGGGCAATCGCCCCTTTCCCAGGCTTGAACGTCATTCGGACCTAGTTATAACAAAATTGCGAAGAATACAGGTCAGCAACGTTGCAAAGTGAGGCAACATGGAATGACGACACATGGAAACTATTGAGCACCATTCCTATGCTATCTTAGAGTAAAACAATTTAATAAATAAGACAATTTCGACAAACCAAACTTTAGTTCAAATACAAAGCGGAAATAGAAATAAGTGATACATTTCTACCGTTTCACAAAGTTTTTTCAAAAAGCGAAGTTGTAGGCTTCAAACGCAAAAACGTCAAATGATTTGGAGGATATTTCGGTCTGATACAATTCATTTAGGGTTCGCCGACTCAAGTATTTCTGGAGTGGTGTAATCAGTTTATAATATAAATTCCGAAATTAATGATCAGATTCCAAATTGAGTTTTCCCTCTGCTAATAAGAGTTGATGTCGAAATAATAGCATTATTTTGTAATTTGATAGGGACTAGAGAAACATACGAGCGGCATTGAGTGACGGCAAGGAAAATAAATAGCGTCTCAAATTAATCCTTTTGGAAAGCTCTTGGACCCTTTTGTAACCTTTTATGTGGAAATAGCTACTTCTGTTTGATGTCCAATCTTTGATTTACATGTAATTTGATAAGCTTTGTACGCAGTTTTCTTTTATTTTCTAGTTTATTTTGAGGATAGGTGTTTCAAGAAAATGAACAAAGAGCATTTGCTATTAGAAATGTATACATATTTACCCAACATTGTGTGTTATTCGGACAGTGTTTCTGTGACACACTGAACTACTTCTTAGGTTTACAGAATTAAATCCACCATTCAAATTACAGGTTTTAGGCAACACTCTCTAAATGACAGATACCAATTTGCATAAGTGTTACCTTAAAATACACAGGCTAACAGAACGTTGAGAACATTGCATGACCTCTGTTAACTAAATCTGAACACACCCAAGTAGTATTAAGCATAAACATTCGACCTCACATACCTGGTTTGATCTATACTGTTCGTCATTTTGTCAAAGAAGTCTCTGATAGTACAGAAGGATACATGACATAGCATTGTCGCGCAGACCGATCTTACTATCTATATGTCACATGACGTCACGTATAACCACTAACACATAACTGTTTGTCAATAATGAATCGATTAAACGTCAAAGATTTGGTGAGATTTATATCGGGTATTTCAGGACCACCTTGGTTGTGTAGTTGTTGGAGAGTCCGCACGGGTAGCTTGCTATCAGGGTTTGATTGCCGGTCGTGTCACATCACTCCATGGCGCGCAACGTTTTGAGGATAGCATACATAACGACTTAATGGCTGGATTCTGGATATACGTATCAACAGTACTGGAATTTTACCCAGGAAACGCAGTTTTACCCTTTCCCTCATATAGACGCTTTCTGACACCTCTGCAGCAGACGGCTTTTTGAAAACATAGTGACAAAAGAAGAAATTGCACAAAACGTGCAATTTCTCCTTTTGCCACAATGTTTTCCACTTTTTGTCATAGGTTATCTATTCAATTATGGAGATTTTCTATGCTTTGACAAAATACGTTCAAAGTCGTCTGCTGCAGAATTGTTGTATGAGGGAAAGGGTTAAAGTAGAGTTAAACACTGAATGCAGAAAAAGACTCATACATGTAAATCTAGTTGCAGAAAAAAGGGGGTTTAGCCGGTGGTTTGACAAAAAGATAATAGTGTATCAATACGAAATTGTGTGGAAGATTGTGGTACAGAGGTAGAGCGTCGGCCTCTTGTACCAAAGGTCCCGGGTTCGAATCCCGTGATGAGCGGGTTCTGCATTTGCGATTTCTCCACACAAATGGCGCGAGTACTGGTTAAGTTTCCAGGAAGCAGACATCGAGCGTTATTAATATAAGCTTAAAACTTGTTTTGAAATCAATGTAAAATAAATAAGTTTAATGTTATAAACGCTCGTGTGGAATAAATATGTTTCGGTATTTTAGTGGAGTATAGTAGTGGAGTATAGTGAAGTATAATGGAGTATAATGGAGTAGAGTGGAGAGGTAATTGTCACGTTAAACGTAAATGCCCGTTTAAGTATCAAATAACACAAATATTATTAACATGAATAATTATTTATCAATATATATATATATAAGAAAAGCATGCATAACTATATTAATATAAATTGAAAAAAACATATTTCAGCAGCCTACAATAAATAAGATCTTTTAACCCTTTCCTTCAATATAGACGCTTTCTGACGCGTCTGCAGCAGACAGATCTTTGAAAACTTGTTGCAATTTCACCTTTTGTCACCATGTTTTCAACACTATTAAATTATTGTTCTTTCATTTTTTCGGGTGTTTTCAAAGTCGTCTGCTGCAGATGTGTTGTATGTGGAAAGGGTTAACGTCGTTACGCGAATGAGAGTACGCACGTTATATCGGATTTAGAAAGATGATAATGATACAGAGGTCAAGATAAGGAGGCGTATACAGCTCTTTTCCCCACAATATCTCTCTTATCATCCAACCAAACCCTATGATGTTGGTATTCAAAAGAATCGTCTCATTGAAACGATTCTTTTGAGTACCCACACCATAGGGTTATAAGGTAAAATAAGGATTTGAGAACATGCAAAACGGCATCTTCAGCTTAGCCTGATCTATACATATTAGTATACAAACATGGCAGGTTTTAGCTGAATTCATGGAAGCTTATGCCTCTGTAAAAGACAACTTCTTGAAACATTATTGGAGTTGGTTGAAATAACTTCATGCTTCAATTCTCAATTTTAAAATGTATTCTCCTTTTGCCAACACTTATATCGTTTCTTTGCAAATATATGTATTTAAATTGTAGAATGCATACTCGGAAATGAAGTGATTCTTTTCCAGTCTCGATTCACAAACTATTTGACCTTTTTCTCTCTAGAGTCTTTATTTTCCCGAAGTCAGCGCTTGGTGGAAACAGTGTCGAAGGTGATGTGATGTAATCATGACCGGCCGGAAGGTCCACCCTAAATACTTTATCAATTTCCGTATAGATATTTTCGGACACCTGGGAATTCCTTTTCTCAGAACTCGGCGTACTGACCCCTCCTTTCATAAACTTCACGGAATCAAACACAAGGTCATAGTCACCTTCAGTGCTTGTTGACGAACGTGGTGAAGGCATTCCGAATGCTGACGCACATCTACTCTGACCTTGACCTTTTATGTCATCGAGCTGTTCTGCTGGTTCCCGTTTATAGTTCGCCATTTTGACACTAGCATACACATTCGCACATGCACTCTGTTGAGGTTTATCCGAACCTTTTGCAACTGGTTTCGGGTTCGAGCAAGATGTCTCACACGAGGCAGCTCTAGCACAAGTCGGCTGATCTTCTGATGGTGTATTTACATAGGAGTGGTGCGCTGTTGGTTGTGAAACAGCCGGTTCCTCTTCCAGATCGAAATAATTCCTGTGAATTTCGGTTGTCTCCAAGGTATCTCCACGTCTACAATGCCTGTAACAAATTGAAATGATCAAAAGTAAATGAACTTGAATACACGTGTTTCTAAAACAATTCAGTGACACAAGCATCGAAAGTAAAGACATTCTTAGGTTATCAACTAATATCTGCATGTAATAATGTAAGTTGTATACTGAAATAATTAATTAAATCAATAACATTAATTGTGTTGTTTCGAGGGCTTGGCGTGAAACGGTTGTAACTTAAAACCTATTTTGAAAACCCTGGTTTAGGGGCAATTTCGATCCCTTTGTAAACAATGCAAATTTAGGTGTCATTGCTCAGAACGAGCAATGGCACATAAATTTCCATTGTTTACCAAGAAAAATGAGTAAACGCTTATAAAGAATTTATAGCGAGGTGATTAACCTTGGTAAAAAAATACCAATTTTAGTTACAACCGTTTCACGCCAAGCCCTCGGTTTGGTCTAAGACGAGGTGTAATAATTAATTGGAGGTTAAAGCTTCTTTAACGGCATTTCAGTTATATGCTGGCGACAAGATCACCTAACGTGTGTTACCTGAACCAGTACTCCATATTACATTACTCCCATGCACATGGCTACCTTACTACATACAATATTTAGTCTATTTAGCGGAGGGAGATGAATCATTGTAGACACAATGATGTTTGTCAATTATCCGAAAAAAGTTCGTGTTGGAACTCGTGACCCCTTAATTAATAGCGCTCGCCGTTACCGACTGAGCCTTCACAGCTCGTCGAGAAATGTAAATAAAGATTATTACTTACTGTAATTATGTAAGTTACATATCATAATACTAATTCGAGGGATACAATTACTTTCTATTGGGGAAATGTATTGCTTGATTGCTTAATGTTATAAATAGTTTAGCTAAATCCGTATTTGTTGCAATGAAACAGTAGCAAGGCCATATTATTACACCTAATGATGTGTCTAGCTTGGATAAATTGTTAAACAATTGTAAATTCTTCTTAAAAAATCCATTTCTCCTGTTGTAGTTTTCAATCTTATTTCTTTGCTATGAACATATTGTTTGTTGTTTTATGCAATACAATATATTGTATTGTATTGCTTGATTGACTCATTGATTGTTGTCGAGTCTCGGTAACGAAGAGTGTCAATCCCGGGGTCGTGAGTTCGATTCTATGTCAATAAATAGTTGCCTTCAATCAATGGGTGAGAAGGTCTAAAGGGAAATATTTCAATGTCCCCGGGAAAACTTGTGCGAAGTTCTTGTGTAAGAATGCGAACTAGTACATGGATATGTTATCTGATCATCGCGACATAACTGAAATATTGTTGAAAACATTGTTAAACTATAATCAATCAATTATTCAATCATTATTGATTGGACAATTTATTGATATTTTAAAACGCATATAGAACCAAGAAAGCAGCATGGTGCCGGAACCAGAAGATGTAGTAACCTTAAACAAGGGACAATTGATTATTACCTTTTCCTGATCTTAATGAATACTATGACTCCTGTAAGGATGGCAAGAACCCAGGCTATAGTACCACATACCACGTAGATTACCATACTCGATGCTGAAACAAAGATTTGAAAGAACATTTATATTCACATTTGAAGCGAAACTGGTGTTAATTAAGAGGAATAATTAATTTTCTAGTGAAATACGGGTGACAATTAACAATATTTGAATTATGATGATTGCGTAGGAGAGTGTTTCACGGATTGTGCATGGCATGAATGTACACCATATGTATACCGGCAGGAAGACGTTTAATATTACCAGACCAATAAAGTCAAAGCGTGACGTTCAGAAAGACGTTTGCATAGACGATTGAGAAGTGGTGCCTTAGTGTCCCGTTGCCTTAAATACAAAGTGCACTTGTTCTTGGTCCTTCAGCCCAATGCAGGTCACCTATCTAGACACTAGTCGCGATGTACCAACTTAACGCGTACCGGTTTCTTTATGGAGTAAAGCCATCCAGGTACTGTACGTTGTTTAACTTCGTGAAAATGTCAATTACTCTACCATCTACCATCGTCTCTATAAAAGTCGGCTTCTACATCCTTCCTGCTGAAGTGGCATTTATTCCTGTACCAGATTCCCGTTACACAGGACATATGTATACACAATTGTTCACGACTTCAGTGACATGTCATGCAATATGCTTCAGGTCCTTCTTCAAAACATTCTTAGTAAATAGATGTTATATTAAAAAAATAACATTATTACGTACTATATCATATCAACACATAGAGACCGTTGTGCATGGAATATGGTACCTGCGTACATGCATGGAAGTACATATGTATTACACAAAGGAAGTTACAACTTGAATTGAAATACGTCTATGTGCTTTTTGCATAAAGCGATAACGTTTTAGAAGGCCGTTATTAACAACGGTATTCAACTCTATAACTTATTTCGAAAAGAAATACGATATGTTCTTTAATCCTACATGGATAAATGTGTTTCTTAGAAAAGGGATGAAATACTTACGTTGTGCCAAATGTGTAGGAATATCTGAAACATATGGAATAATACATGTTTAAGAAATGCCGACTTCGACCTCGTTACTTCGTTAGTTAAAATATAGTATGCATGTTCATTAAATGATACACTATCTTGTTACAAGTAATAACAGCCTTTTCCCTTAACAAATTAATTTACTTCAAGCTTAGTTTTATCCCTTTCCTTGATGCATGCTTTCAGAGTCAGCGTCATAATGAACTATAATAAATAATAAACAATACAATGTAATACCGATTCTCCCTGGTCATATACAATACATATACGATCAGGAGGCGAAGTGATGCTATGAATCGATTTAAACCTTTTGTTGTAAGGAGATGCAAGTCGCGTCTAGCGAACAATGAAGACTACAGAGGTCCAGATAAGGAGGGATAGTCAGCTCTTTTCCTACACTTTCTCTCTTATTATAAAAGCAAACCCTATGTTTTGGGTACTCAAAAGTACATGTTCCTTATTTGTGTATCACCACTGATTATCATGGCTTAGCTGTACGGTTGTTCAACAACAAAATGGAGATACATCTTAAGTAGTGGCATTTAGCGATTTTGGCGACACGTATAACTACGACTGGTCGGTTGCACAGGTGCAACAAGACTCCAAATCGCCTGACGCGGCTATATTTCGTTAAGGTCATAAACGACCGTTTACCTACCTATCTGACAAACAAACTGGTTTGGAATACTGCACGACTCTGTGTTCAAGTGATGTTCTCCAAGATCATCTTTCGTCAGTGAGGTACACCACATTGGTGTTTCTTCGTTATTCTCTGTGAAAATGAAGTATATATGAGCCGTTCCGCGAGAAAACCAACATTGCGTAAAGTATCGACCCGGATAAGCATAAACATGCCTCGCAGGCTAATCCGGACAGAAACTTTTCGATTCCTGTGGATTTTCTGTTTCAGGAATCATTTCTCTATATCTCTATCCCCCTGAGACGGAATGTGTCGGCCCGGATTAGCCTCCGCGGACTGCGCAGGCTGATCTGGGTCGATATATTACGCATATTCCATAATAATGTTGGTTTTCTCGTGAAACGGCACATATAATAGTGACCCGAAACTATGACAATAGTTCAATGAATAATCTTCTAGATAAAACAAGTGAATATATTTGACAGTAGATGGAAATCATATTTCATTGATGCATAATGTGATACTTCAGTTGCTAAAATTAGTTTTGGCACATGTTTTTGGGAGACCCTGTATATGATTACGATTTAATTGGATAGTAAACTGGCGGTATCTAATTTAAAAAGCATTTAAATTTTACTGACACAAAAATGAAGCTTTTAATTTAGCAAGTCTGATTATCCTGTATATCGGAGCATCATATGTACATATTAGAAAATATACAGGACTGACTAGACTCACCCATGATAAACAATTAAATATCTTTGAAAAACGACCAGCTGGGATAAAGATTGAACACGTTAGGTCCACGTGTCTGTTTAGTTCTGTTTTGCGGAAAAGAAACACCAACAAAGATGCATGTCGAAATACACCTGCTTAACACCATTGTACACACTTGCTTCATAACTATACTTAGATATATTGATCACACATTGTGCAAAACGAAACAGCGCTTGAAAGAACCATTTCTCAACGCAGACTTGTATCCGAGAATTAATTATTCTACGTTTGCCCTTTATTCTTAGAAACTAGTCTGTCATTGACAATGATTGATGCTTATTTTGATATTTTTTCAATTGTGGCATATAAATTGATGAAGTATATAGTATATATTGATGCGCGGAAGTAGGATTTACTACAAATCGGTTAGTAAATGCATCCTGTGTTTCACCAGAAACATATAAACACGTTTATATGTCTCTGCTTCCTTTCACATCAAAACAAAGATAGCGGTTATTTTCAGAATCCACTGAAATTATTACGTGGTTAAAAAATGAAGGCATTTGGAATCCTGAGTATCTTATCTCAGTGTTTATATGTCTCTGGTTTCACGAATAATAATATATACATCATTTGAACCACATACTTCTTTTTGAAACAATTTCCACCCATATGTTTGGCTTTATATTGGTTAACTTAAAATTCATCAACAACATATTTATGTCAATAACTGAAAGTGAAAATGGTACAGAAATTGTCTTAGTTTCACAACATTTGAGTTATATTAGGCAGCAATGATTTTCATTCACATAATCAGTGAACAAATACTTACTGACATGCCAAGTCCATGACGTGTTCCGATACAAGCCTACCCAGAATTCACTGTGACCCGGAAGTGCAGACACCGCCTCCATGTTGTTGGAATGGAGATCAGCCAGGGTTCCTCCTTCCTCACGACACATGTCACGTGCTTGTGTCCAAGACCCAACTTTGTTCTTTGGACTTTTATACTCGGTTATAATGCCTTCGTCTTTGTCTAAAGTAGCGAGAAAAACCAACACTTGTTCTCGCCATTCTCAATAGTGCGACATATGCCATGTTGTTTATGATTGATTGATTGATTGGGGTTTAACGCCGTTTTTAACAATTTCTCAGTCATATGACGGCGGCCAGTTCACCTACTCATGTGTTTCCTGGTTTTCTCACATCATTACTCCACACAACAATCTTCCCAAGCAACTGGCTGCTTTTCCACATAGACTTAGCCCATTGGTGGAAGACGAATGACTTTTGTCAATCGTCGGAAAGAAAGTTGGCCGAGCCGGGATTCGAACTCACAACCCCTGGATTGACAGCCCGCGTCGTTACCGACTGAACCACCGAGACTCGACATATGTTGTTTATGAAGGAACTCTTCACAATGTTGGTGTCACCATTTTCAAACAACGAAAACCATGTCAAAACTAATCTGATTACAATTTAGTTGTACCTGTACTGTTTATTCAGTTACTAGATCAGCTGAAACTACGAACATATGCATAGGCGCTTTTTGACGCCTCTGCAGCAGACGGCTTTTTGAAAACATAGTGACAAAAGAAGAAATTGCTCAAAACGAGCAGTTTCTCCTTTCGCCACAATGTTTTCCACTTTTAGTTATAGGTTATCTATTCAGTTATTGAGATTTTCTATTTTTTGACAAAAAATGTTCAAAGTCGTCTGCTGCAGAATTGTCGAGGGAAAGGGTTTAGACAAGGATATGTTTTTGCCAATAGAATCTGCTTATATCTATACTAAGAAATGTTAACCTATTTTGGTGTTTAAATCATTATCGTGACACAGTTTTGTTTCAAGTGTTAAGCAAAAACAATAAAATCATATTGGTTTCTATTCTTAATTTCTTAGTTGCGAGAAATGCTTCCTTTGTCTGATGTCTTCAAAATACAATCAATAATTACATACTCGTACATAGCGGAGTGTCTTAGCAACGTTAAATGTCGCACCAACGCTAAATATCGCACTTGACGTTATATGTCGCAAGGCTGACGCTAAATGTCGCAACCAACGCTAAATATCGCACTTGACGTTATATGTCGCAAGGCTGACGCTAAATGTCGCAACCAACGCTAAATGTCGCAAAACCTCATGACGTTATATGTCGCATTTGTAACGCTAAATGTCGTAAAAAATTGTACTGTGTCCCTTTCAATTAATCCGTGTATTGATCTCGTATGTTACTAAATCTATTAAAAAGTAATGTAAATTGCACATGTACTTACATATTTTACACAGAAATGGCATGGGTTTTCTGCAGTCAGTGGTGACCCATACCGCCGTGTTGTGTTTGAGTAAGTATACGCAGTTCTTCCAGTCGGATCTGCTCTCCTCTGCAACAGTAGTTGATACTCAAATAAACTCGTTATGATATTTAAGTATTAATTATAAACCTCTGAACATTTTACTCAATCCTAATGTGTTCAGAGTGTACTGCTACAGATTCACTATGTAAGGGAATGGGTTAAAGTAGAATGTGAATTAACTACATCTAGTGACATACTTCGAGCCTTTTCATGTTAGAGGATAAACGATTAGTCCTTATCTAGTCACAAATAGTAAGCCATTCTTGAAGTTGGCAAATGATTGTAAATGAATGGAGTAGTAATTGCTGAGATTTTACGACTAAAACCATGTAGACTGAGACTATACTGCCTGACTGTTTTTTAAAGTAGTGTACCGCGAAATAAACGAATGTTATTTAACATCGCCTGGGTTAAAGTTCGAATACAATCAAAATAATATACATCAGCATCTAGGTATTTTATGTCGATTCCATTTGGTCGGATATATGTTATAAGCATTCCAGACTAGAACCCGTCTTTTCGTATGTTTTTGCTCAAATTGGAGGAATTGTCAAATCATAGTTGATGTAACGTTATAATAACAATATGTTTCTTACCATGCACAGTTTGTTCTGGCATTACGGACACATCAGTCAAGGATTCTGAGGGGTAAAAGAGAATGATTTATTTCAATCTGCAGCTTATATCATACGATACACATTTCCAGAAATTAAATTTGTAACATCTTAAGTGACCTGCGGAAACCAACCACCTGGACTTTGAACACTTTATCGTTCCTGTGTGCTAGGTGTAACATAGTACCATCAAATGTTTTCACAATATAGCACTATACCAGGTAAACGTGTTAAAACGAAGATGAAGTACATGTCAAATAGCAGTTAAGTAGGAGTTAAGATCAAGTTCCGTTTTTGGGTAGACATGACAATATATATTCTAAATAATTGAAATCGCTTTCAATAAACTATGTGAAGATGAAAAATATTGTCTGTACAGTGGAAAAATATGCCATGCATTTATGTACATGGAACATGTTTAAATATGCAAATTGAAACAATAGAACTGGTCTCTTAATTGGGTGCCATTGACGTCGTTAAAGGAACATGTTGATTAAATATGATACATGACGACAGCCTATTAAAAGTGCATTCTGTGTGTTATTATATTAACATTTGTCTAGATAACATCAGCATAACGTACACAATCACACCCAATTGTTGTGACCTATATTGGGATGATTAAACCGTAAGTTGTATTTGTTAGTATTTATTTTAAGAACACAACCTTATCGTCTTTCTGCATGGTTTAAATGATACGTCAACTGCATCCGTAATACAGCTTTTTCTCTCCGCTGAAGGTTGATCGCTTATTGTCCCCCGCTTTAGCGAAAGCGTGGGGACTATTAGTTCTCATTCGTCAGTCAGTCCGTCAGTCACGCTGTCACAAAAACTTTAACCTTGGTCATAACTTCTGAACCGTAATAGGTACTGCTTTCATATTTCACATGTGTATTCCTTGTGACAACCCCTTTCCATCAATACCAATTTTTGTGACCTTGACCCTGGCGGGGGACCATAATTCTCTGAATTTGCTTGTTGATGTTAGTTATATTTTTAAAGGGACCTATATGAATAATAATACACACCTTTATATCCGTCCACTCCACCTACACTATATAGTGACACAGCTCCGGTACCACCACACTTTTCTTGTGGAGACCCGGGGCACGGGATATCACAAACGCGTGCATCTAGGGGTGAGAGGTCACGAATGTCCCGTAAACAATAACACGTGCTGCCCTAAAGATGAAATGGAAATAAGTAGTTTTACTTGAACAGGGCTAACCAGATCAATGAAGCTCTAGCATACACATACCAGCCTTGTGATTTACTATTCATGTTATCACAAAGGACAGGAATCAACCGTGGCCGAGTGGTTAGCGTTGCGGTTTTGGACCAGGGCGTCTCGAATGCGATCCCCAGTCAATACGGTCATGGTGGAGTGCCCTTGGACAAAGCACATTTGCTGGCCTAGTACTGGTTATTTTACCCAGGGATCATTGACTAAATGAACTGTAGCCGATATATAACTGAAATTATGTTGAAACGGCCTAAAATCCCAATAAAACAAAACAAATACTACAAAGGACGTTATTTGGCCGAATGTCACAACGAAGGTTAGGAGGCTTGAACGGTGGCACTGAGGTGCCATCCGCAACACTTTATTTATATTGTGGCCACAACTTAGTAACCTGTGGCCACAATTTACTAAGTTGTGGCCACAAGTTACTTAGTTGTGGCCACAACTTAGTTTAGCCAATCAAAACAGCCGTTTCATCTTTGTGTCCACAACTTTTTTATCTTGTGGCCACAACTTATCAAATTGTGGCCACAAGCTATTAAGTTGTGGCCACAATATAAATAAAGTGTTGCGGATGTCACCTCAGTGCCACCGTTGCCTTGTTTTCTGTGTATATACTGTTACAGACATGTATATTGAAACTTATTCTAGGTAGAACATTGTCATCACTATCGGAATGGCGTTGTGATAGGAGCGTCTAAAAAAGACTTAAGAATAACAGGAGAGGGTTCCTTTCTCAGCATTCAAGGGTCCGGGGAAACTGTATATGAATAGTGCTTTAGAAAAAAGCATCTTAGGTAGTTGCGATCAGTGTAAATCGAGATCAATCTGCACATGCTCCAAAGAGTCATACTAGTATGCAAGACACTTTTTACTATTATTAATCCTTTCCCTGATATAGACGATTTCTGACGCCTCTGCAGCAGACGGATTTTAGAAAACATGGCAACAAAAGAAGAAATTGCTCAAAGCGAGCAATTTCTCATTTTGTCACATTTTTTGGGGGGCATGTCTTCAAATTCGTCTGCTGCAGATGTGTCGTATGTGGTAAAGGGTTAATATAAAAAGGTATGTACGGAGAGTGAGCTATTTATCTTGAGTCGTCACTAATACCCATTGTTGTTGTTGTTTTCTGGGTCATGGTTGAACAAGTACGTACCGTGAGTGCTGCATATGTAGTTTCTTCACACACGGCTGAACATTCCGATGCTTGGTTTGTAGATACCTGAACGCCCGTAACTCCAGACAGAACCTTCGCCGAGAAACAACCTTGATTAAATGAAGTGTGAGATACATCAGTGATCATCTAGGAAAACCCACAATACCGTTTATTAACCCTTTCCCTCATATAGACGCTTTCTGACGCCTCTGCAGCAGACGGCTTTTTGAAAACATAATGACGAAAGAAGAAATTGCTCAAAACGAGCAATTTCTCCTTTTGTCACAATGTTTTCCACTTTTAGTCATATGTTATCCATTCTATTATAGAGATTTTCTATTTTATGACAAAATATGTTCAAAGTCGTCTGCTGCAGACTTGTCGTATGAGTAAAAAGCGTTAATAACAAATGTTTATAAAGATTGGACTGTGCATCTGTACAATCTGATCAGAATGGACGACCTGTGTCAGACGTGTATTGGACCCGTCTGTGGATAACATACAACAAGTGAAGGGCCAGTTAAACTTCAATATTTAGTTGGCAGATAATGGAAAAATGTTTTGTCTCTGGCACTTAAATATAACAAAAATGTATACACGCACATAGAAAATAAATAACACATACACAAACACATTTTAAAAACAAATAAAATCAAAGGACAACTGAGAATACGTAGAGATGAGGGCGATTTCTTTTATCTATAAGGCACACACATTCGCACTTTAATTTACTGGTAGAATTGATTGTTATTGTTGAAAGTGAGCTCGGTTCTAAACCCTATCCCACACTCAGACGCGTTCTTATACATCTGCAGCATACGACATGTAGAAACATTGTGACTAATGGAGAAATGCTCAGTTTGTTTGATTAGATGATTTCAAAGTTGTCGGCTGCAGAGTTGTTGTATGTGAGAAAGGGTTAGTATTGTTTACCAGATTTGTTGTCGTAAAAATGAATTATTAATCATTTGTAATTATTTATAACTGTATATACATGTCAGTCGTGTGACATTTTAACGCCCTCTGGTAATAAAATCCACGTGAACTTTAAAGAAAGGTTCTTATAATTTGAAATAAAGAATCGATATAATTTTCTTTGGAATAGATACACTTAAGAAGACGATATAGTGGTGTTTATGATATACTCTTTCAGCGCCAAATTTCTTACTGTAGAAATATTCCATATTCAAACTCGGGCGACTCCATTTTTCGTGAAATAGAAGTTTTGAAATAGTTTGTTAACTAAAATACAAATATGTGATTTCATATGGGACAGCTCATTACAAGCTGACTCACCTGAATGTGTTTTGTTAGTAATAACATCAACATTGCCATTGGCACTGAAAGTGTTAAAGGCAGTCTTACTAGTATGACAGTCCAAGAATACACATTTCTTAATAAGATCCATTGCCTCGTTTAAATTTGACATGGATATCTATAAAAAGGTTTAACAAATACAGGGTCGAGTTCTGAAAGCTAATCAGTGAATTATCTGTATCAATTAACCGTCACGTTATATATAAACAACAATCATTCGGGCGTTACTGCTTAGAATCGATTGTTTGTTTTATTGTGGTTTTACGCGGTTTTCAACATTAGTTCAGTTATATCACGGCGAGAGTTCACTTATTCATTATCCCTGGGTAAACACACCAGTACCAGGGTAAACACACCAGTACCAGGGTAAACACACCGGTACCAGGGTAAACACACCAGTACCAGGGTAAACACACCAGTACCTGGGTAAACACACCAGTACCTGGGTAAACACACCAGTACCAGGGTAAACACACCAGTACCAGGGTAAACACACCAGTACCTGGGTAAACACACCAGTACCTGGGTAAACACACCAGTACCAGGGTAAACACACCAGTACCAGGGTAAACACACCAGTACCAGGGTAAACACACCAGTACCTGGGTAAACACTAGTACCTGGGTAAACACACTAGTACCAGGGTAAACACACCAGTACCTGGGTAAACACACCAGTACCGGGGTAAACACACCAGTACCAGGCTAAGAAACGCGACGGGACGCCCGGATCCAAATCCCCGACGATAACCATTCGGCCACGGCGGACACCGAGGAATACGGTAATGTTAGGACTCGAAGGTTGCTAGATTTTGTTTTATTAGGATTTTACTCCGTTTATAACATTATTTTATTAAACGGTAAACAAACCAGTTTCTAGGCTAGAGAAAGTGCCTTGCCTGAGGGGCACTCCACTATGACCGAAGGTAGTTGCGCTAGTATTTGATATATACTACTAAATATGTACCTATACAATACGTCAAATAAATAAACAACTAGAAATATATCAATTGTAATAGAAACACAATACGAATAGGTTAGGGAGCAGCAACATACTTTATAACGTCATTGCGAATAGAATAACAATCTTAGTCACAAATTTATCTAAATAAATTAAAAATTAATTTATACTTTCATTTTATAACTTGACATTCATTTGAATTTTGACAGAGGTTTTCATTAAATCAAAGCTCAAAGAGGTCAACATACCTTCTATCCAAACCCACGGAGACTGTTGTCTGAATGCTGCCGTCCATACGGTGGACCCGGGTTCGAGTTTAACCTGCTCCTGGAATCTGCGGAGATGACCTTGACTGTCAAGGACCAGTAATGATCCGTCACGTGACCGACAATCGCGGTCAGCATCATGCCACGATTTCTTACCGGTTAATAATTTGTATTCTGTTTTACCTTCGCCTGGAACGAAATAATGCATACTAATAATGAGCCGTGCTCTAGTCAGAGGTCCAGATAAGGAGGCGAATACAGTTCTTTTCCCCACAATATATCTCTTATCATCCAACCAAACCCTATGATTTGGGTACTCAAAGAAAGCGTCTCAAATGGGGGAAATGGCTTCGCGATCAGGATTTCGGGGGTTAGCATTAGATTGTAGGAACTTATAAGAAACGTCTCTGTGATACGATTCTTTTGAGTATCCACAACATAAGGTTTGACGGTCAAATATGCATTTTAGAATTCTAAATACTTCCATTATCTGGGGCCCTGCCAGTAGAACTGGTATTTATGGTGGCATACTTCTGCCACCACATAACCACTTAATTGTCACGTTATTTAACTAGTTAGTCACTTAATTATCATGATAAATATCTGATTAACGCGTTAATTTTTATGTTAACAGATACATATGTCAACACAAAAAAGTCTATGTTACTGCCCACTACTGCCAACAGATACCTACATAATGCCATTTTAGACATATTTTAAGTGGTTAATGCGTTATGTAACTAGTTAATCAGATAAGTTTCGTGATATTTATGTGGTTAACTAGTTATTGAGATAAGTATCGCGATAATTAAGTGGTAAACTAGTTACGTAACTAGTTAGTCAGATAAGTTTCGCGATAAGTATGTGGTTAACTAGTTACGTAACTAGTTAATCAGATAAGTATCGCGATAATTATGTGGTTAACTAATTACGTAATTATCACGATACTTATCTGACTAACTAGTCACGTAACTAGTTAACCACATAATTATCACGATACTTATCTGATTAACTAGTTACGTAACTAGTTAACTACATACTTATCGCGAAACTTATCTGATTAACTAGTTACGTAACTAGTTAACGACATAATTATCATGATACTTATCTCACTAACTAGTTAACTACATAAGTATCACGATACTTATCTGACTAACTAGTTACATAACTAGTTAACCACATAATATCGTGATAATTATGTGGTTAACTAGTTACGTAATTATCACGATACTTATCTGACTAACTAGTTACGTAACTAGTTAACCACATAATTATCACGATACTTATATGATTAACTAGTTACGTAACTAGTTAACTACATACTTATCGCGAAACTTATCTGACTAACTAGTTACGTAACTAGTTAACGACATAATTATCATGATACTTATCTCACTAACTAGTTAACTACATAATTATCACGATACTTATCTGACTAACTAGTTACAAAACACGTTAGTCACTTAATATATATCAAAAATGGCATTATGTAGGTATATGTTGGCAGTAGTGGGCAGTAACATATACTTTTTAGTGTTAACATAACTATCTGTTACCATAAAAAATAACACGTTAATCAGATATTTATCATGATAATTAAGTGACTAACTAGTTAAATAACGTAATAATTAAGTGGTTATGTGGTGGCAGAAGTATGCCACCATAGGTATTTTACCAAAGCCTTGATAAAACTGAAATACTGTTGAAAGCGGCGTACTACAACTGAATCTTGTCTTTACATGTCATAGTTCACGTGGTGTTATGCTTTCTTTTCTGTATCAAGCGAGATAACTCTAACATGACCTTAACACATTTGTCCTACGGACAATCGCCCTTTCCTGCTTTGAACACCATTACATCTGAGCTTTCAAACGTGCACATCGAGCCAGTAAAGGTCGTTATATTCTCGGTCTCATAAGGATCTGCACATGTTGTCAGATGCTTCTAATAAGCTTATGTAATTAATCTGTATACGGTTTAGAGTTTGATCAGACTGTGTACATGTACAGGCTGATCTGAATAATAATACACAGTTCACAAAAGCCAATAACATCGAAGAACCTTCCCAAAGAAAGTGCTCAGATAGGATTCTCGTTGGCTTCGCACGCTCCGTAACAGTTCAGCTTATCACAGTTTTACCCTTTCCCACATACAACATATTTGCAGCAGATGGATTTGCAAACATATCACCAAAAATATTGAAAATCTCAATAAATGAAGTATAATTATTAAACAGAATTGAAAACATTATGGCAAGAGGAGAAATCTGCTTTACATTGTACAATGGCAATTTCTCCTTTTGTCACAATGTTTTCAAAAGTCTCAGGAAGCATTTGTATGTGGGAAAGGTTTAACCATACCACATCATGTAAACTGCAGCAGATCTTTCTGTGAAGTTTATAGACATCTATCAAATTTATCAGCAAAAAACTATTCCTTAGACTTTTCAAAAATCGAATGGGATACAAGTTCGAAACACATATTCTCTTTTTATCCACGATCTCATGTCTCTTCTGACTCGGTCAGTTTGATGACATACAAAGTGAGAATGAAGCGAAATTAGTTATTGCTTATTTAAAAAAAAAAGTTGAATGTGTTTAGCTAGCTTTCTTGTATATAAAGATAATGGAATGTATAAATGAGTTTGAATTCAATTAACCATATCTAACTATTCACTGAAATGATAATGTTCAAGCATGAGAAACGTGAATTTTCTATTCTATTTATTTTATCGTTTTAACATTTCTTAAAAAGTATGTATATAATTGAACAGAATTAATATGCTTAAAACAAAATGATACTTACATATGGAAATCAGTATTCCAGAAAACAGAAAAGCTCCCACAATATACTTCAATAAAAGTCCTTTATACATTCTTATATCATACAATCGATTTTCAGTAATATGTCGAATTCATAAAATTTCAATAAACATTACTTTTGTTTTTAATGAAGGCAGACTGTGTACTTCGGATAGAATTAATATATCTATAAACAAAAAGAATAATGGTGACTAATTTACTCGGAAAGTTTTGTATTAATGTGAATTTCGATGCATGTACATGTTACGTGCTGAAGGTTTTGATTGGTTAATTATTAAATTTTACCGGTACATGTATATGTTGGACAATTAGTGTATTAAAACTTAGCCTGAAGCTGCAATGAAACCCTTTTCCAACTGTGTATGACGCTTGTTAGTTCCTATGCTAATATATCCCGCGTAAATATTGTAACAAATTCAATTGTTTTTCTTACAGAGTGTGTCTAAAAATTTGCCATTATTAACAGATGGTCTTCAATGTTTTTCATTGCGTTATATGTATTTTTTTAAATTTTAAGATTAAACTAATTTTAGGTCTTCACGAAAGGATTCTATGTTAGGATAAACGCATAAAGGGGCACCTGACAGATATTTCACAAACCACTTCCGTGTGAAAACCGGAAGTGAATCTTCACGTTGTGAAGTGGTTTTTTTTTTAGATGTTGTGTTGTTGATTTTTCACTTTCTAACTCAGATCCCATCAATACTGATCTGGGGCTTTATCCATGTTGATAAAATCCAACATTTCGCATTTTCAGTTAAGAACCCAACCAATATGTGTACATGCAAATGACGCTCTCCCTGTTTGTCTGCTAATTGGTTCCTCTCTCTCCATTACTTAACATATTTTTCTGTCTGTGTGTCTCTCTGTCTCTCCGTCACTATGGCTGTCTCTGTGTGTATGTCTGTCTGTGTGTATGTCTGTCTGTCTGTCTCTTTCTTTATCCCTATATCGCTCTCTCTGTCTGTCTGTCTGTCTCTGTCGGTCTGGCTGTATGTCTGTCTGTATGCCTGTCTCTCATTATATATATCTCTCTTTCTTTATCCCTCTGTCGCTCTCTATGTATGTCTGCCTGTGTCGCTCTCTATGTCTGGCTATCTCTGTTTGTCTGTATGTATGTATGTCTGACTCAAACAAATTATATCTCTCTTTCTGTATCCCCATGTCGCTCTCTCTCTGTATGTCTGTCTGTCTGTCTCTGTCGGCCTGTCTATCTATCTCCATCTCTCTATCTCTCTATTCTTCTCCCGCTCTATCGCTCTAAAAGCGTTTGGGACATGTGATATACTAAAAGTATAAAAGGGTATCAAATAAAGAAGTAAAACAAAGTTGGCAAGAATTTTATGTTTATTTCAGATATGCACATTATGATTGGATGCATGACATAAGGTTGTAACATATTAAAGCAGACAGTCTTGATTGCATACAAAGTTTCTCTATCTCCTTATATTCGAAAAACAGATTACAGATTCATTTATTATCAAAGGTATCAAAGGTGGATATTCGTTTTGGATGCCTATTATCGGGTTGTCTCCCATTTATCAAAGTAAAATTTATTTTAACATATATAAAATATACATAGCATTATATAACAATATTTTCCGTGCAAATAACCTCATCAAATCATTACAAACAGTTTTAAGAATACCGACTATTTCGTTTTATGTAATTACAACTACCAAAGGTATTTATAATTGAGAACATGTACACGTTTAATGGTGTGAACAGTGAATATCCAGATCAGTATGTGCACCAGCACAGTTTGATCAATACATACACTGATCACATATTACCTGCACAAGATTGTTAGAATATTCAGACAACTTCTGTAGGTTCTGATAAGTTTGAGAAGGTCAACACGATTATCTCAATCTACACTGGTAAAAAATGCCAACTTGCACCTTTTTCTCATGCACTGGTTCTACTGAAATGTACATCAGATTGGCCACGTTGCGATCAGTGAAAACCCAGATCGGTCTGCACATTTGACCAGTCGGATCAGGATATTCCATGTGCACCATAAGGTAGTAAAAGCTACACGGAGGCCACAGGTACGCGGTCAACTCTTTCCCACTAGACGCATTCTGCCGCATCTGTAGCAGACAACTTTTGAAAACATTGTGACAAAAGGAGAAATTCCTCAAAACGAGCAATTTCACCTTTTGCCACAATGTTTTCAATTCATTTATTTCAATAATTATACTTTCATTTCTAGAGATGTTCCATATTTCAGCATGATTGGTTTAGAGATTTTCCATATTTCAGCATGATTGGTTTAGAGATTTTCCATATTTCAGCATGATTGGTTTAGAGATTTTCCATATTTCAGCATGATTGGTTTAGAGATTTTCCATATTTCAGCATGATTGTTTTAGAGATTTGTTGTATGTGGGAATGAGTGAACTGAATACTTCCTATACAATATTGCAATTTCATCGTAGCTCATTTATTCGAAAATTTCCGATGGTCTTGTTTTTTGTTTGTGCCGTGGACTATACTTATTATCACTATACTAACATGATTAGGTCAATATATTAATTAGCACATTGATTTGTCATATACAGTCCAACCTGTCTTTAAAAACCACCCACGAGAAGAGAACCATCTGGTCTTTGTCCACAGGTGGTCTTTAATTACAGGGTCATTTATGAGTAATTGGGAAATTAAATGTGTGGTTGTTATAGACAGGGAATTGCTATACAAAGGTGGTCTTAAGCACAAGTTTGACTGTAAATCGTGTATAGGCTACTTATATTGTGAAACACATATATCACTGTTATTCTATCCATCATGAAGTCCGAGAAAGATATCGGAAGAGAGAACATTAATTCTGACTTTGATATAACGGTGACTATACCCATTACATAAAAGGCTACCCTTCTTTAAACCCTTTCCCACCTGCAGACGCATTTTGACGCAATAGCAGCAGACGACTTTTGAAAACAGTGTGGCCAAAGGTGAAATTGCTCATGATGAGCAATTTCTCCTTTGGCAACAATGTTTTCAACTTTATTTAACAATTGAGCTATCTTTTATAGAGATTTTTTCAGGTTTTTCTCACAATGTTTTCAAAATAGTCTGCTGCAGATTTGTTGTATGTTGGAAAGGGCTAAGACTCTTCTCTTTTCGTAATGATTAGACGCAGTTTGACGCATCTGCAGCAGACGCCTTTTGGTAACCTCATGTCAGGTCTGAGAAGGAGAAATTGCTAGTGATGAGCATTTCTTCCTTTTGCTAAATTAATTTCTACTATATTTGATAATCATAATTTCATTTCTAGATATATTTTTCAGTTTTGCATAGATGTTCCAAAGTCGCATGCTCAATATGTGTTATAATAGGGAAATGGTTAAGTCATGAGTTTACAATGACTGCGTTCAACAGACGACACGAACACCCGCTTCGTTCCATCGAAACGTACTCGCCGTTCGCCATTAAAACATGTGACGCATACTGAGAGTTCCAGAAACATATTTCTGTTGCAGTTGTCATTGAACACGTGTCTCATCGTGTCGTTAAGAATAAACAAACTATTCATGATTCAATCTTAACCCTTACCCATATACATCCAACTAGGAGTCGATGACATTGAACATATATAAGTGAACATTTACAAATCGCTAATAGGGAAAGCATAATTATTGAAAAGAGTTGAAAACAGTGTTGCAAAAAAAATGCTCATTTGTAGCAATGTATCTATTTGCTTGAACAATGCTTTTAAAAGTGAAATCCGAAATAAATGAGAAGAACATCCAATTTGACCTGGTCATTGTTTTATGACTGAAATATATTTGAAAAATGCCTAAATTCCGAACATCTTTCGATTAAAAGTAATAAAACCAAACCATTTTGAGAAAAGTATAAGATAAACGGGTTAATGGTTAAGATGATATGGATTTACTTTACAAGCTTAAACATCACATACATATGACCCCAGCACAGTAAATAAGGGAAGTAATCTGGTATGTTTAAACATCACATACATATGACCTCAACACTGTAAATAAGGGAAGTAATCTGGTATGTTTAAACTGACCCCAACACAGTAAATAAGGGAAGTAATCTGGTATGTTTAAACATCACATACATATGACCCCAACACAGTAAATAAGGGAAGTAATCGGGGAAGCTTTTGTAATTTTGTTAGCTGTCCCTCAAAAACCCTAAAATGAGTCGCATTCCAAACTTGAAGGGATGCTGTTGAATATGTTTACAGTGGAGACGTATACGCGCCTGGTCACAGTCTCACCACAGCCTTTTTAACTACGTTCAACTATTATACTTTCATTTATTGAGATTTTCAATACATTTGTTTTTAAATCGTCTGCTGCAGATTTGTTTTTAAGTGGGAAAGTGTTTAACAAAACATAAACAATCATCAATATATAATATATATATATATATAAACCCTACACATTGACATCTTGCCCGCGTAAAATGATTTCAATGACTGAATATACCACGTATTGTCGACAGGTGATTGTGAAGGAGCAATACGTTAAACTGACATCGATTGCGCAACAACCAAACAGCTTATATTCAATTAGAAGTCTGCTTCCTGGATATCTAACCAGTACCGTTATATTGAAACATCCCAAAGGTATTACCCCGACTGAACCCGGGACCGTTCAAATGAGAGACCGACGCACTACCACCGACTGTTGTTGTACACTCTATTCCCCATTATTTACTGACCTGGCATCGTATACATGTACATATATTCTAATTACAATGAAATGTATACACAACTAATGTGACAGTTGAAACAAAAGTCCCTTTCAATTACGATATATCCTACATATGCATGAACAATGGAACATTCCGTCTAACTGCATCCCCTAGGGGGATAGTTGTATCGAGTTCTGACTATGGAAAGTCAAGAAATACAGGACAGGTGAACAGGCGCCGTTATATAACTGTACTTATGTTTAAAATGGCGTTAAACACCAAGCCACTCCTCCTGTACCAAACATTTCAACTGTTCAAACCCGATAGTTCGGTTAGACACACTCTTTGCTCGGATATATACTATGTCTCTTGCACTTTGTTTCAATCTATGCTATATTACATACTCTGTTTGCCCGAAAACATTGATTTAAAGGATTAATAACAATAAATAAATATACAACCATAATCACAGACATTCAAGGGAAATAACTCGTCGTGCAAAAACTAGTTTTGGATTATGTCCCTTTACTCATGGCATTCTTCTCGCTGTCACTTCTCTACTCGCATATGTACAATTTTAGCATTTTATTGCTACGCTTAGCATAACGGCATGTAGTTAATCTTCTTCAAATCTAAACTAATTAAGCTAAAATAAGTCATAGACATAATCATTACTAAAGTGTTATTCATGCGCCATTAGTTCAACATTGGAGTTGGGAAATAACCCATCAAAACCATCACACGAGCAAATTCAATAATAGATAGGTTCTCTGAACACATCATTTCCTCTTAAATATTTATTGCTTTGAGGTAAAAATATATTAAAAACACAGTTTCACTATTGTTGTCACAAGGCGTGTGACATTTTGTGCCTCTATGGACGAGGAGGAAAACACGCTTATAAAGGGTTTCCTCGGATCCAAATCGATAGTTCTCTCTCGAGATATTAAATCGTTTCCAAGAAATGTTTTCATTTTGAATTTTTAAAACTGCGAACATATTATGTTAACCTCAAACTGTTTTGTTGAGTAGAGCTTACGGGTTGTTACCGTACACGCACAATATTGCCGTGCTCTATGAACGCCAACGATAAAGTATTTGTGACAAGTGTAGATCCAGATCAACACGCACTGTTCGCTTGTGATTACACGAAGCAATGTGCACTTGGATCAGATGATATGGATTCACAGGCCAAGTTGATCTTTAACTAACCTTGTCATAAATACGCCATCCGTGAGTGTCCAGGAGCAGAGCTCGAATGGACATGATAATAAGTTAGGCCTCTTCACAGGAAAACATACTTTCGGGAAGACTCAGGTCCGATCTTCTATTTTCGTCACCATGCCATTATTCAAACAATCTTTGGCACTCTCAATGCTGAATATGTTTAATATGTGGGCGTGGCAACATCTGCATTTGACATAGCCAAAAACAGGAATATAAAGATAAATATATTTGAATTTGTATAGAGCCTATTCATATGACGCAGGTGCGCCGGAACTTGGATATAGTATGGTAGCTTCACAAAATCGGTTCCAGCAGTCAAATGGTTCGACTTTAGTAGAAGCTTTATAACTTCAAGATACCGTTCTAACATTTATGGTCTCTTAATCGTCAACGACCTTTTATGATGTCCCCGAAAGTTGGTTTTCGTATGCTTGCCCCGGATTTCAATAAATGCTAAATAAACAGTTTATAAAACCATAGACTCTGCAATGGTATTCAACCATAACAAGTAACATATTTAGGGTGAAACAAAAATCGTCGAGTCCTATTTGTGAACGTTTTCAGGGTGCCTCTTTAATACATGAATATCGCTTCAGAATTTTTTAAATATACAAGCTGGCTTGTGATCCGATTAATACGGTCAGTCAAACATGCTGTTACACTGTTACACTGCATACTTTATTTGAGATTGTTCCAGATCATAAAACTATGCTTATTCTAGAATGTCCTTACGCGATTCTCGTAAAAAATGAGATTTTTAAAATCTTTCAAATCAACGAAGTGTATGATATTATTACATTTGTTTTAGTAAATGTTTTATTTTCTAATATCTAACAATAAAAAAAATACTACGTGATTTAAAATATAAATTTCGTATGTTTTGTGATTTAAGATAAGTGTCATTTTTAAGAAAAATGATAGCGACAATTAAACCAATTAAAACGTCCAAAAGAATGAACTCAAATTTCATTTAAATATTTAAACATACGAATATTAGCAAATGTCACATATTCTGTACAAGACTTTATGCTATAAAATATTTCTGTCTGAGGCACCCACCAAAATAGTTTTTAGACTACGGGACTTTATTATTGTACATATAGAGTATCTGGGTTTAAGATCATTGTTCCGATGTTATAAAGAATCCTTGCATACCAGTGCATACCCGTCTGAGTAACGGAAGTCTTATTGCTACTAACTGTTTCCGGGTTAAAGTTCAACCAATCAAAACTTGGCATATATTGCGATATGTCGTGGAAGATCCTCATTGGCGCAAACACACTATGCGCTATGAAGACATTGTCTATGTACGCGTAACATGATGCTAGTAAGTCGTTGACGACTATGGTTCCGTGCTTTGTTAAAGGGGCATAAATACCCTGTTTTGTTTCTATTGTTATTCGGATGACCCTATCCATAACCAGAGAGTCTTTTTCTCTCGTAAGTAAATAGTCACCTTCTTTCACGCTCTCAGCAAACATTACCTCGATCAAACTGAGATCAAAGGTTGAGTTCGATTCCAACACATGCACCAAATGTTTAGCTGTCAATGTTAACTGTTTGCCGGTCTCTGAATGCAGCGTATAAAATAGTCCGTAGCCAAAGTCATCCCTGTCCATGAACGACATAACGTCACTGTACTCGAGTAATCCACCAGAATTCATACCCAGAACCTTGTCACCCACACGCAGATCCGACATAGAAATAGTTCCTCGGGTCTCTACTTGGACTGTACTTTCCCCCGGGAAACATCCACCAATCTTTACGGCTGCTGATGAGTCTGCAAATAAATTAGAAACATTCAGTTTTATGTGTAAAAAGAACAATGATAGTGACTGGATGACCCAACAGTTTACAACAACAACGTTTCGTGCATAAATATATTATGTTAAGAGATGACATAAAACCGACATGTTTTATGAACCCCTTGCTTTATTGAGACGAATTGATACCCCATTGTCAGCATTCGACTTCTGGAAACATTTAGGCAAAAGGATAATTTCCAGAACGAGCATTTTTTCCTTTAACATACATGTTTCAACCATGTATCAACATACTTTGGAATTTCCCGATATTTCCATGTTCAAAATGTAGTGTGTATTGGGATGACGCACACTTTCTACGAGAAATAATTAGTATTCCAATAACTGCGTTGGTTATTTCTTAAAATGTTAAACGTACAAGGATTACGTTCTATACAGGTTATTGCACAGGCGTATCAGCACCAGTGTTTAGAACTACCACTGGTGCAATGGGCAATGGGCTTGCGCATGCGCCGTGTTAATCGTCTTGATCGCGCATGCGCATTATTTTATCGTCAACTCTCGGATATTTCCGTAGCAGTTTGTCACTAGACTGGTTCTCGTTCGAGTTTGCAATAGAAGATCAAGATTAGTGAACCAGTCTATTTATATGCGAGTATTTTTTGTTTATGATTAAAATTTAAAAATTAAAACCATAGTGTAACGGCGTTAAGCCATCGCGGGTCACCCATCCAGGCACTAACCGAAATGAACGTTGCTTAACTTTACGAAAAGGTCAACCACTCTACCAACGTCGCTATAAAAGCTGGCTGTAGAAGTGATATTTATACACAACTGAACACAAGCAGTATTACAGAGCGGAGTCTATGTAACATCACTGTTAACCACCGGGGTTATAATAACAGGAAAATGGGAATCTTTTCATAAATAGGAAGTTATTGTGGTAAATTTTGCGATTTTAAGAATATATTTAGGGAAAATAAGGACGCGCATGCGCAAACAAATGTTTACAATAATTTCGGGAGATCGAGGTCAACACGTTGGGAAAATGTATTTTTGTTTTCGTTTTACGTATTTAACTAAAACACTATTGTTATCATATATTTAAATCATATATTTAAAAGCGGGTTTCGTGTGTTTCGAATCAAACAGTATTTCTTAGCCATACAATGCTGATTCCCGCGCTAACATCCAATTGCTGCATCTTGCAGCAACTCTTGCATACACTATTTGTTGAAACTAAATTATTTTCAATAAAAAAATAGATAAACGAAGAACTGCATTAAGCTCCATGAAATGATTTGCTATGAAGGAAACGCGAGTCATGCATTACGCAAAAAAACAAAAACAAATTTCGACCACTGCATACCCAAATCAAATTGTCATTCCACACAGATTGATTTGGCTCTGCACTATTCGCCTATAAGTCATAATACGTTTCATGTAATTCATGACAAGCGTAGTTTATGTGAATAAGATGTCTGGATGTGCAGTCAGATCGTTATCGTCACTTGTCATATAAACGCTGAGTTTAGTTTCCCCCAGAGCAAGTCTCATATATTAAAGCAGCTATTGAATAAGGTATGGCCCCCCTGTGTGCAGCATCTGTCTGAACCAGGAGATGGTTAAGACAAAGACGTAAATAACATTTGCCAATAGTGACACATAACATAAACATCCACATTGTTGCGCCGTCAAATTTATATCCCAAAATTGGGATCGTGGCAAAAAGATATACAATTGTGCATGTACACCATATCCCTTGAGCAACATGTACAGCTGTCCAAATAAACTGTACCTATGTTTATGATGAAATAAACCATGCGGATACTCAAAGCTCTGATAACACATTGACGCCGCATGGCTCGCCGGAGCCTTCGCAAGCCAAATAATGGATCCGATTCTTTGACGCGGTCCATGTTTTTAACACTGTACAAGGAGGGGGGCGGGGCATGGTTATAACAGAGCTCTGTAGTGTAATGTTTTCAAGTGTTTTTAGAAGTGACGGCATTTTATCTCCACTTGTGCGATAACGATAGATTGTCCCCTAAAACAATTGAGCTGCCTACAGGTTTACTATCGTAAATAAAGGCTGAACGGCAAACATCCGCCTAGCGGGGGCAAACATTCGGTATATACTTGTGAAATGTCAACAAAAGAGACAAGTCAAAAGATAAAGAAAAGTCCGTGGAGTTATTTTTCGCATACTAGTATCCTTAAGATGTATGCACATTCAATTATTTAGTAAATTCCCTTTCCTGATCAACCAATCATTAATATGTATAGTAGTCTAGCTCTACGCAAACCAACTAGCATGCATGCGACGATTGCAGATCTGGCGATGTACTTTTCGCCAATAAGTCGCAGAGACAACAAACTTCTGACAAATATTGTCCATTTGGGTAATACAGCATTGCTGTGGATCTGAATCTCTATATATGTCTATTCGCCTTGAATACTCTAAGGTAGATTATTGCAGATATGTAGCTAACGCACGCTAGAATTATCATGGAAAGTTCCCATTGTACAATAAAAGAAAGTTGCACATATTTAATGTTCATGCTACAGTCATACAGTCACTAATTTGTTATCGTTTTTAAATAATTTTATTACACGTTTCCAAGTACAACATATCTGCAGCAGTCTACTATGAAAACAAAAATGATTATTGAATGCATCTGAAAACATTATTGCAAAATATACCAATAACACTGGTACGAAAACATACAAGGAATCGATTATCAAATGTTGGCAACTTTAAATTGAAATTTGAGACATGTTTAAGCGTAAGAAGAAATTAATTGTAGTTAGATGTTTTAAAATGTCCACTGTGACGTCGAACCAGGTAAGCTACATATGTCTTAAAATATGTCTCAACAAAGGAAAGGGTTAAATTGAGAAAGGCAAAAAAGAAACCCATGATAAAAGTCCGATAAATGATGCGCCATAAAGATGTCTGCAATGGTAACTTTTATGATGGCGATGTCTGCGCTATCAAAGCTCATTAACTTGTTAAAACTTAGAGTGCGCGTGATGAAGCTCGCTGCAGAGGGATTAAAGACGAAACTATTGTAAATAAAAATGGAAATATCCGCCCAGTCAAGAACAATTGGGTTCTATAATATGTTCAAACAGTGGAGTTTACCCGGAGAGATCGCGACCTCGCTAATGCCTTTAATGTCAGCACAGACTAAGAACTGTGCATAGACGAAGCGCCTTGTTAATATACACGTGTATAGGTCCATTTGTAAAATTAGTTGTAAGGCATCACCATTTATGCCATATTGTAACTCGTATATTCTGAGGCTCCTTTTTGCCAACCGCGACCGGTATGAGGGCGACGATATGGGCGAAAACTGTCAGTTGGTCAATAGACAGTGGATTTTATTAGACATTCCCCTTTTTAATGCAAAGAATCGCCGTGTTGACAATATTTTCCGTATTAACAATTAAAGGAACCCATTTAAAGGGACACCCAAACCCTTTGTGCTTTATATACATATATTCGCTGATGAACTATTTGTTCAAAGTTTCAGTACAAGTGTTCTGTGTAGGATACATGTGCAGCCATCATTAAAACATTGAATGATAGTTCTAAGGAGGTGCTGTTGCATAATGCTCCAGTGTAAAGAGATACAAGGTAGGGGTTGATCAAATATCAAATACGTCTTTGTATTTGGTTTTGCTAGAATCCTTGTCCTGTTATATTGTTTAGTGTGTTTGATATAGACATTTTTTGTCAGCAGCAGCGTCAGCATCACCACAACATGATCTCTTAGATCAATAGGAAACAGTACCAAAGAAAGCAGGTAACTCTTTACGGTTTTTATCATTTCTAAAAAGGGTGTTACAGGAGTTAATCGAAATAGAATGTTCGAAAATAAACGCTAAATGTGCTCGACGAGGAGATTTCTTAACGCATTTGCTACCAGTATAGATCCAAATCAAGCTTTCGCATTTGCGCAGTCTTGATTTTCAATGTCTTGCAACAAGTCAGACACTTTCAGAAACATTCAGACAAAAGTTTGCAAAAACATATATTTATTTTGTAGACAATTAACATAAGGTTGAATTTCCCTTGAGCAGGGCTCGATTTTCACTGCAACCATAACTGTTGACGATGGTTGGTCTAATTTTCATGATAAAACACAATAGTGTCGAAAGAATAATTGAACTATAAAATAACAGCAAGTGATGTACAGAGTACATTGGTTCCAGGGGGTCAATGACATATATCCAATCATACGTGAAACTACTTCTTGTTTCCAGAGTGTAATAAGGCCTAATCGGAGAACAGGAAATACAATTGTTTACAAATGTAGTCAGACATAGACCCTTAAGGATCTTACATTTTTCTGTACTTTAGATTGAATTACGTCGTATTTGCCAATTACAAACGAAGTCGTGCTATGGCATATTTTACTTAACCGTTTACATGACGTAATGTTTGTTCAAGTCGTCTGATGTGAAAATGTTTGAAGAAGAATTTGAAAAGTGTAGAGAGATGAAGGAATACTTTTGATACATATTTAAAAACATTGTGGGAAAAAGAGAAAACTCCTTATCACCGAGAGGTGTTAAAAGTCGTATATACCAGGGAAATAAATCAAACGGCGGAATATATTAAGCGCGGGTCTGAAACCAAGTTTTAATGGTTTGTCCATTTTGTATGGAAGTAAAGAGGTTTAAAGAAGGGTATAAAATAAAAACCGAGGCAAATATTTTGTCGTGTTTTAACATTAGATCGGCGTATCTAAGTTAATAAATTGAGCAAATATTTTATGGTCCAGTCTGATTGAATAGTTCACAAACACTAGACTGTGTTTTATTTGCCTCGTCGCCGGATAATGTGGCGTTCAAATAGTTCTGTTACACCATTGCATAAACACACATGCACAGTGGCACTTTGAGGCTTCACTTAAAAGTTTTTCGCACGAAGCTGGAGATTCGTTTTACATAAGTATGAGCGATGCGGATGTTGAAACTATGATAAGTATAGCAAGAGAGTCTGTACCTTTAGTATTTAGCTCCAAGGTTACTATATTTAATGTGTGACTTCTAAATGTGTTTGTGTTTAACTAGTTTAAAATATTCCGGTAGTGGTCGATAAATTAAATATTTTGTTTGCAGAATCATTTACCCTTTCTATAGAAATTCAAAAGATGCTGTCCGGAAACTTTCTAAATCAGGAACACATGTGCAACATTTATATATATACTTCTTTTGGAAATGATACTGATAAATTGTTCCCCAAACCACACAAAACAAAACACAAACAAACCGAATAATTTGCCATATTTAAATACCACAATAACTTACGAATGCTTGGGCACCTTGAAGGCAGTTGACTTTTAAAAAGAATGTTTGCAAAAACAAAATAGTTCACGCATAGACCTGAAATGGCCACATTGCTCCAAAGAACAAGACATAAACCCGCATCGGTCTTAACGAGGGTTCTAATGAAGATTTGCGCCTACCTGATTTAACAGAACAGTGTATATGCCCATGTGATTCGTAGAATACCCAGTCAAAGCCTGCTGTCACTGCTAGAGCGGCCAACATACCGAGCTTGGACCTAAAATAAAGACGAAATTACACATACATTTATGTGTGACAATATCCAGCGTTCTATGAGAAGGTGTAAGGAATCTTCAATCATGTGAGCCGCCCCGCGAGAAAACCAACATTGTGGACTCTGCGTAAAGTATCGACCGGATCACCCTAACCATGCCGCGCAGGCTTACCCGGATAGACAAATTTCGCCTCCTGTAGAGTTTCTGTTTCAGTAATCATTACTCTATATCTCTACCTCCCTGAGACGGAATGTGTCGGCCCGGATCAGTCTGCGCGGATTGCGGAGGCTGATCTGGGTCGATTCATTACGCAGAGGCCATAATGATGGTTTTCTCGCGTGGCGGCTCATGTGTCAACATAGGCTGGTTTACAAGATATGACCCGCGTAAAGCGAAAATGTTGTTGAACATGAAAGCAGGGAAGATTCTAACGAATTTGATAATGTCGGAGTCTCATTTTAATACACATATATACCTAGATAGACGTTGTAGTCTAGCCTCACTGTAAAACACATATATACTTAGATAGACGTTGTAGTCTAGGTTCATTGTAATACACATATATACCTAGATAGACGTTGTAGTCTAGCCTCAGTGTAATACACATATATACCTAGATAGACGTTGTAGTCTAGCCTCATTCATTTATCGCGTGTTCATCTATTGTTCATGACGCCTAAACGGGGATGCATCCATTAAGAGCTTCATCACGCGAATATTTACCTTATGTTGTATTAACATTTACACTATTGATGATCCGAGTGTGTACTTGTGTAGTCAGTTTGTGGTTATAACGATTCCTTGGAGGCTTCCTGATACATGTACGACCAGATTGCAAGCAGGACAGATCCTGATCTGGCTGCACGGAGTCGCTAATTGATCTGAATCTTAGCAGGTTGAGAAATCCCAAAAATCGGTGTACGTGAAGGGAGGCCCAAATGACTTCATTTAAAATCAGACTTCAGTGAAGCAATGTGACTCTGATCAGAAGCCGTAATGGACACAACTGTTCTGTGTCGACACTTTATGAATGTCATCAAAATCATTAAAGTGTAAAGAAATAAATGATGCTATATTCATTAAAAGCAAGAGAGCGCCATGTATGGTACTTGATAAATCTTCATTACATGTTGCTATTCCTATTTAAATAGATCATTCTAAAAATAGCACATTACGCTGTGTAATAATTCAAAATAGACGTCATTTAAAAAAAGAATTATTACGTTATTTTTTGTCATATCTGAAAATAGCACTTTTCGGTAATGAATAACCCCGGATCTTACTTAAAAAAATGTTGTTATTGCAATGTCGAAGTTAGTATAGAAATAAGGTCAAAGATCTGACATATAAATGAGATTACTTGTTATGGCAAACACAACATATCATACATGTTTAATATTGTTTGTGATTGAAACAATAGTTTACCTATTTAACCGATCTAGAATACATTTCAGGACCAATTTTCGAAACAACTTTATTTACAAAATATGATCTACATGACAGGGTGTTAGGCTCTACTTTGCTTGTTAAAAGCCTACGTTTGGTTTGTCACCTAGGGATCATGAATGAGTTCTATCGCCGTGATAAAGTTGAAAAAAAAAAAAAAAAAAAAGGAAAAACACGTTTAAGCCCCTTTTCCCACATGCAGACGCATTATGACGCAATTGCTCATGAGCAATTTCTCCTCTGGCCACAATGTTTTCAACATTAATTAACAATTAAGCGATCTTTTATGGAGTTTTTTTGTTCAGATTTGTGTCACTATTATTTCAAAGTCGGCTGCTGAATATTTGTTGTATGTGGGAAAGGATTTAAAACAAAATAAATCCAGCTCACCTATCCCTGTCGTTTGTAGCGACATCCACGGCCCGGCCCTCGTAATGTAGCGAGTTGTCCCCGTGTACGTACTTATCGTCCCACGCCTCTTTCACCTTCAGTTTGACCGGAGGGACCTCTGGCGGATTTCCCGGCCATTCATTTTGTACCAATACGGCCAAACGGTCCAGCATCTCTTTACAACGCTGTGGAATAGAAGGGAGAAATGTGTAGGGGGGAGTTTATATTTTGGTAAAACTGTCCCAAACAGCAGACGACTTTAAAAATCATCTAGGTAACACTTTGGGAACTTTTTTTCAAATTAAAGTAAAATAAAGTTGAAAATTATGACAAAATAGGTTGTTGCTCATGATGAGTATTTTCTCATATTGTGGCAATGTTGTCAAATTTCGTCTGCTGCAGATACGTTCAAATGCATTATCGTGTAGGAAAGGGTTTACGTCACAAAAAGAAAACTCGTTTGTGTGATTTATAATGTTTTATCATACGGTACTAGTATTAAATCTACTTAATTCAATCTAAACATAATGCTCTTGAGTATTTAGAATTAAAACCATATGTATACCTTTAAACTATCCGTCCAGTCATTTAGTTGGTATGTTTCGGAAAAGTTTAACCAGGGTAAATATTTAAAATAAAAATGAAAGACAAATATCTCGGATATATTTCATTTCTAAACATCACTACTGCATTTTTTTTCAATTTTTTCATTTGTACAATTTAAATTTTCTGATATATTCATCTACTTAACATCAATGAATCAGATTATATTTATTATAGCAACAATGGAAGAATGCATACGTGAAGGGTACCCAAGTGTTAATCCGGCCACTTTTAATGAAGTATTACACTAATCCGGATTAAACAAAGGATAAGTGAAGATAAGAGAGGAGTGAAGTACACTGGAGTATCGTAGTGTACCCCTAATACCCGATAAGTCCGTATTTATGGCCCGCCATTAAAAACTCTCAGGAATTGTAAGCAATTTCTGTTTCAAAATCTGCCGCCGTCGCAGACGTGTCAAAGTAAACTGTATACAGATGAGTATCCTTATTGATTGATGTTAACCCTTTCCCACATGCAGACGCTTTCTGGCGCCCTTGAAGCAGACGACTTTTGAAAACACTGTGACAAAAGGAGAAATTGCTCAAAACGAGCAATTTCCCCTTTTGCCACAGTGTTTTCAACTTTATTTAATTATTATACTCTCATTTATAGAGATTTTCCACGTTTTTGTCCAGATAATATCAAAGTCGTCTGTTGCAAAAAATGTTGTATGCTAAAAAGGGTTAAACAACAAGTAGTACAGTTATATCACGGCGGCCAGTTCACATAGCCAGGTGTTTCCTAGCTCTTGTCACAATAGCCTTTCACACAATATCTTTTCCAACGCAACTGGATATCAGTCATTTAGACACATTTTTGTCAACACCAGTCTACATTGTACGCTACTCATTAACGTGTCTTCACCAACACCAGTCTACATTGTACGTTACTCATAAACATATCTCACCAACACCAGTCTACAGTGTACGTTACTCATTAACGTGTCTTCACCAACACCAGTCTACATTGTAGGCTACTCATTAACGTGTATTCACCAACACCAGTCTACATTGTAGGCTACTCATTAACGTGTATTCACCAACACCAGTCTACATTGTACGTTACTCATTAACGTGTATTCACCAACACCAGTCTACATTGTTCGTTACTCATTAACGTGTATTCCAACACCAGTCTACATTGTACGCTTATCATTAACGTGTATTCCAACACCAGTCTACATTGTGCGCTACTCATTAACGTGTATTCCAACACCAGTCTACATTGTACGCTTATCATTAACGTGTATTCACCAACACCAGTCTACATTGTACGCTACTCATAAACATATCTCACCAACACCAGTCTACAGTGTACGTTACTCATTAACGTGTCTTCACCAACACCAGTCTACATTGTAGGCTACTCATTTACGTGTATTCCAACACCAGTCTACATTGTACGCTACTCATTAACGTGGTTTCACCAACACCAGTCTACATTGTACGCTACTCATTAACGTGTATTCACCAACACCAGTATACATTGTACGCTACTCATTAACGTGTATTCCAACACCAGTCTACATTGTACGTTACTCATTAACGTGTCTTCACCAACATCAGTCTACATTGTACGTTACTCATTAACGTGTATTCACCAACACCAGTCTACATTGTACGTTACTCATTAACGTGTATTCACCAACACCAGTCTACATTGTACGTTACTCATTAACGTGTATTCACCAACACCAGTCTACATTGTACGCTACTCATTAACGTGTCTTCACCAACACCAGTCTACATTGTACGCTACTCATTACCGTGTATTCCAACACCAGTCTACATTGTACGTTACTCATTAACGTGTATTCACCAACACCAGTCTACAGTGTACGTTACTCATTAACGTGTATTCACCAACACCAGTTTACATTGTACGCTACTCATTAACGTGTCTTCACCAACGCCAGTCTACATTGTAGGCTACTCATTAACGTGTCTTCTGCAACACCAGTCTACATTGTACGCTAATCATTAACGTGTATTCCAACACCAGTCTACATTGTACGCTAATCATTAACGTGTATTCACCAACACCAGTCTACATTGTACGCTACTCATTAACGTGTATTCACCAACACCAGTCTACATTGTACGCTACTCATTAACGTGTATTCCAACACCAGTCTACATTGTACGTTACTCATTAACGTGTATTCACCAACACCAGTATACATTGTACGTTACTCATTAACGTGTATTCACCAACACCAGTCTACATTGTACGCTACTCATTAACGTGTATTCCAACACCAGTCTATAGTGTACGTTACTCATTAACGTGTATTCCAACACCAGTCTACATTGTACGTTACTCATTAACGTGTATTCCAACATCAGTCTACATTGTACGCTACTCATTAACGTGTATTCCAACACCAGTCTACATTGTACGTTACTCATTAACGTGTATTCACCAACACCAGTCTACATTGTACGTTACTCATTAACGTGTATTCACCAACATCAGTCTACATTGTACGTTACTCATTAACGTGTATTCACCAACATCAGTCTACATTGTACGCTACTCATTAACGTGTATTCCAACACCAGTCTACATTGTACGCTACTCATTAACGTGTATTCCAACACCAGTCTACATTGTACGTTACTCATTAACGTGTATTCACCAACATCAGTCTACATTGTACGCTACTCATTAACGTGTATTCCAACACCAGTCTACATTGTACGCTACTCATTAACGTGTATTCCAACACCAGTCTACATTGTACGCTACTCATTAACGTGTATTCCAACACCAGTCTACATTGTTCGTTACTCATTAACGTGTATTCACCAACACCAGTCTATATTGTACGCAATCTCATTAAAACCAGATCTTAACTCGCAAACTCGTATATAGAAGTATTGAAAACATTGTGGCAAAACAAGAAATTGATCATAATGAACACATTATCCAGTCGCCGCAATGGTTTCAGCTCTTTTCTATAAGTATACTTTCATTTTAAAATGGTAAAATAGTCTTGCAATTAGTATGCAGTTCAGACCCAGACGTGTAAAGCAAAATGGCAGAAACTTCAGTGTTTAGCATCCTTTCACCAAGTGCAGACCCAATTTCACACGTGTGCAGAAGACGGTATTGGAAACACTGTAACAAGAAAATAAAATTGTTATTACGACCAATTTCTTGAGTCACATCAATGTTTTCAACTGTTTGTAATTACTTTACTTTCGCTGATAGATTACACCTCATCTGCTGCGAATGTGTTGTACGTGTGCAAAGGTTAACCCTCGTCCTTATGTACACGCTTTCCGACAGTTCTGAAGCAGACGGCCTTTAAAAACATAGTGGCAACTGGAGAAATTACTCATAATGAGCAATTTCTCCATTTGTCACAATGATTTCAACTCTATTCAATAATCAAACTATCATTTATAGAGATTTTCTATCTTTTGACTTGGTAATTTCAAAGTCGTCTGTTGCAGATTTATTGTATGCGGGAAAGAGTTAACTCTTTCAGCGCCAAAGGCAATGTTGAGACTTTTACAAACAATACTGATTCAGGTGAGTCAGCTCGTAACGAGCTGTCTCACCTGAAATCAGTATTATTTGCCTTTCAGTTATAAAAATATTCAAAACTTGTATTACATGAAAAATGGAGACGTCCGATGTTGAACATGGAAGAGTCTACTTTAAACAATTCGGCTCTGAAAGAGTTAAATGAAAGGTTCAGCTTCACGTGGTCGTTGTTATCTCGTCATAAATTCTGCGATCAATCAAAGAAAACAATTATCATTTACGAAGATGTTTGTGTGCCTTATGACTATTAAAACGCTTGGAATCTTGTAAAAACACTCTTCACGGTCATAAAGTAGTAAGTGCCTACCGCCATAGTGAATAATTGGCTTTTCGTGATTTGATTGATAATCCTGCTCTCGCGAGATCCTGTCTCACGCGAATTTTTCCCAGGAATACTGAAGCGATCGTTTTGCATGTGAAGATGGTGTTTTAAATATAGAGACAGTCTGTACAACTTTATTAGCCACGTAGATAGGCGGAAGGGAGGTCGTGGCCATCTCCCTCCACTTCAACCTTAGTAATATTTTGTTATTTTATTTTTGAATCTGTGTTGTTTCTAGTTTGACTCGTTTTACTAGTTGATATCTGTCTAATCAAGTTATACAAAAATGCAACAACAAAAAATGAACACAAAAATATGGAAAAAGAAGATCGTTTTAAATATAATACTGAAAATGTACTATTTGTTATATAGACGTATGTAAAATATTGATCAGCTGCCATTCTTGTATGTCTTAACTACAAACAAATATTATTTACAGCTCAACATGCTGATTATTTTTAATTATTTTAATTTATTTTATGTGATTATATTTCGGAAGATAACAAACTTAAGCTCTATTTACAAAGACTGTTGTTTTCTAAAACAGTCTCAATGAGATGATCAAGGCATCAGTATGAGGAACCAGTTTGACATCACATTTACTGAGCACTGATCCTCGTGTAAGCACAGTGCGCTAGAAATCAGATTCGTCATTTAAAGCTCCATATAAATTCGACATTTGGTATGCCATTGTTAAAATCCCAAATCGATTTGTCCTTTTTTGTGGTCAAAATAATTAATTTGATTAACCATTTCCCTCATAAAGACGCTTTCTGGTGCCTCTGCCTCTTGAAATTATAGTAACAAAAGAAGACATTGCTGAAAACGAGCACACATTTTGTCACCATGTTTTCAACTTTATGTAATTATAGTTCTTTCATTTAAAGGGATTGTTTGTGCTTTTGCCTAGACATTTTCAAAGTCGTCTGCTTCCGATTTGTTGTATGTTGGAAAGAGTTAACGCCGTCATATCCACCTGCCTGTCTGTCTCAGTCGTTTTCTGTTTTCATTCCCTATACCCTTGTCCACATATAACACTTTCTGTAGCAGGCGACTTTGATAACATCCTTCCACACGTGTGGGCATTCTCTACAAATGAAAGTATGATTCCCGAATAGAGTTGAAATCATTGTGACTAAAGGAGTAATAGGTTTGAGAAAATCTCCTTTTTGTCACATTGTTTTCAATTATCGTCCGGCTGTAGATGTGTCATAGAGCGCCTGATGTGGGGAAAAGGGATTAATAAATAAATATAAGCCGCGTCTGTTGATTTGGGGACTAATTGCATTTACGTACAGTGAAGAACCATGCGCTCCTGTGTATACGGACTGTCTCAACAGAATCCTAACTGTCCGCTGGCATGCAGTATCGAACCGGATACCAGTTCTGACAAGTAAATTTAACCCCCTTTCCCATATGCAGCAAATCCGCAGCAGATGTTTTTGAAAAAAATCAAGGATATACATAGAAACTCACTATAAATGAAAATACATTCATTGAATAGAGTTTAAAACATTGTGGCAAAAAGAGAATTTGCTCATTATGAGCAATTAATCCTTTTGCTACAAAGTTTACAAAAGTCGTCTGCTGCAGAGGCGTCAGAAAGCGTCTTCAAGTAAGAAAGGAATAACTTTGGTCCCACGGGTTTTATGACCACATCGTTGTATGTTAACCTGTTACGGAGAGTCAATAAGGCCCCAACTCGCCAAACCGAGGTTTTCAATGTAAACAATTACCGATGTTGTTAAACAAATCACGAAGTCATTGTACTATATACTCTGTCACTACTTAGTGGTTTGACTTGATATCCGTCTACAATGGAGCTACGGAGGGCGAAAACAACCTCATTGTACAAGTAAGGCTAGCTTGTGAAATGAGCCCAACGAACGTTAATGTTGTGCACATAATTTAACCCTTTCCCTCATACGACAATTCTGCAGCAGAAGACTTGAACGTATTTTGTCAAAACATAGAAAATCTCCATAACTGAATGGATAACCTATGACAAAAAGTGGAAAACATTGTGGCAAAAGGAGAAATTGCACGTTCTGTGCAATTTCTTCTTTTGTCACTATGTTTTCAAAAGCCGTCTGCTGCAGAGGCGTCAGACAGCTTCTATATGAGGGAAGGGGTTAAATAAGCGTGGCTGGTCAAATAGAATGCCTGAAGAATGATTATGCATGACGACAAAAGTAAAGTGATTGTTTCACCCGTTTTGAAAGCGCTAGCCACCAACCAACTCTATCAAAATGGACACCACTGACTGGATCCACTGGCTGGATCCACTGACTGGATCCACTGTTTGAATCTTCGAACTCCTGCTCTCTAATTGAATGACTGAAGCTTTTGTGACGTTCACGTTTATTTAAAGACATACCAGATAATTTCTCATCCTTTTCCTCATAAAAACTTGTTGATTTTGACATATCTTTAGCATATTTCTTTTGTAAAAACCTTTGAAGCATTTTCAACTTTTGTCACAATAATCTCCACTCTTTCTCTTACCCTGTTCTGTAAAGATTTTAGTTTAACCCAGCCTTTCCCACATATAACAATTCTACAGCAGCCGCCTTTGAAAATATCTAGGCAAAAACATTGACATTATCTATGAATGAACGTATATTGATAGAAAAGTATAATTATGTTCTCATTTTGCCACAATGTTTCCAAAGTTGTCGGTTAAAGATGGGCATGTACTATGGAAGGGTTAAAGTGTACGTTTAGTCTGTCCAGATTTTCGTTTATCCAGACATTATAAAATCTAGCAAAATCCTCTAACAATTCTGAAGGTATGTTATGCACCTTGTTTGTCGTGACTCGGTCCGCATGGCCACCGATGTCCTCACGGGCCATGGTTTGATTTTTATCTATAAATCAATTCTTATATTTATCGGGCGACAAATTGCTCTACTGCCCAGTGGTCACTGATTTCTTGACCACTTTGCGATAAGATCCTTTAACTATAATGGTAAACAAACAATTTATAAGATTTATATACATAGTCTGCCCCCGAGTCCATGTTATTTATACGATAGTTTTTCAATTTAAGACCTTTTACTAAGTTGAAAACCTTCATATTTTGTTGCATTTGTCCATATTTCCTTATTGTGTTTTATTCCTTGATTATTCTGTTCCATGTTGCGTCAATAATCATTGCTGAAACATATAACGTGATCTTAAAGAAAAAGGACATTATTAAATATGCGTTTTGAAATTGACGAAGGAAAATGCTGCTTTCGTGTCGAACGATGTCGCATCTTATTAACTATTTTTTACACGCACGCCCATTTTTACACGATTGCAACAGGGAAAAACAGAAGTTACTCATAAGAGAAATTTCTCTTGTTTTAAAAATGTTTTCAAATGTGTTCAATAAGTATATTGCCATTTAAAACGATGTTCCATACTATGTTATACTATGATATTCAAAGACACTGCAGCTTTGTTGTATGTCGGAAAGGGTTAAAGAAAGGGGGAACAGAGAAATTATAGACACAGTATTTATTTTGTTCCCGAATCTATAATGTATTGGGTTATATATTTTATTTGGTGTTAGATTTTACGTTCTGATAACGGGAATTGTTTATGTATGTGTCCGCGTTAGGAAAGAAATGTCCATGTTAACTTTTGTGTGTCACACAATGTTGGCCCACAACCTTCTTATATTCTAGAAGAAATTGAGAACGACCGATTGCTAAATGTAATTATATAACTTCATGTCTTTGTTTTCTGATGGTTTTCTCTATCCATAATGTAGACGCATCTGTAGCAAACGGCACTTGATAGAAATTGTGGCAAAACGGAAAATTGCTCATAATGATAAATTTCCCGTTTTACCGGAATGTTTTAAACCCTATTCTATAATAGGAAGGCCTTTGCAGGTCAAACTTTGGCCCCTAAAGCTGTCCAAACAACACAAGCCTCATTCATATCATATATTTTCTTAATTTGTTCATAGTGGTGGATTTGAAGAATTATTCACAAGTCATTTTAACAACCTTGGTGAATCTACATACAAGTATATATGTTAAGTCAGAATTTGTTCAGCATTAGTATCGTTCTGAGATTTTTGGCAGGAAAAATATGTGTATCAATGAACGAATAAAAAATAAAAAACAACAATATTTCTTTCAATTTCATCGGTCTGCTATATTTATCTAAACGTAAAAAATACTTATTGCCTCTTTTCTTGTTACAATATTTGTAAATAATAATCAAAACAATAATAATAACCAGAATAAATCATTTGGTTGTTCGTGTTTATATTATTTTGAATTGCATGCACCACATACGAAAGTTTGCTATTTGTCTATAGTATTATATTATGTTATAACAGAAACGGAACTTCTAAGTTGCATGTAGATGTCTCTAGTCTCTATTATAACCACTTGCCAACACTACGGGAAAGGGAAATGTTTCTTAATTGAAGAAAGTATATACAAAAAAAAAATACTTAAAAACTAAATAACGTCATAAATCGACATTCTGAAATTGTCGTGAATTCAACCTACACTGTAAATAAGTTTCTGTTTTCACACCACGTGTCTTATAGAACAACATTATCCAACAAGTGTTATACAGGATTATACATGCCTACACGTTTTGGGGTTTTATTAGATCTTTTTCTAATTTAGTAACATTTTCCCTGCAAATGTCATGAGACATCTTCCAGGAAAATATTATGAAATGTGTAGCTGACGAGGAGTAATCGTTTCCGTACGATGTTCTAGTAGTAATAATCCAGATATCATTTTGAATTTTTATTTTATTCTTCATATTTAGTCCGTGTATTACAATCTGAAAAACCGAATCAGTTAATGCTTAAGCCGTTACCCCATACAGCAAATCGGCAACAATCAGCAAAAAAAGAGAAAAGCGCTTTATGATAAAGAATAAGCATTGAATATAATTGAAAACATTATTGGAAAAGGACAAATTGTTCATTATAAGCAATTTCTCGTTTTGATAACTGTTTTCAGAGGTTATTTGCTACAGATGTGTCTGCATGCGGTAAAAGGTCAGGTTATAATTCGTCCGTTTTATTTCAATAATTCAGTTATACTCTGCAATACCTATCGTAGGGCATTTGCGACCAGTGTAATAATCACCCTGAACATGTGTTCACTGTTCGGTAACAAGTCAAAGACGCATTCAAGCAGGACCTGACATACCATGTGCGTATAAATGGCATAATCGACACTTGTCACACATACTAGGACAGAGCTCTAGATGAGAAGACTATTTCACATCCAAAACTCCTTATTTGACCCTCAAACCCTATGTTGTGGGTACTCAAAAGAATCATCTCAGTGAGACGATTCTTTTGAGTACCCATAACATAGGCTTAAGTCGAGTCATAAGCGAGATATGGATGGGAAAGTACCAGTTCACTCTTCCTTATCTAGTCCTCTGCTATGAGGTTGATTTTTCTGGAGCACGCCGAGATATTTTAATTCTAAAATTAAAAGTAACAAGGTTTTAAAGTCTTCAAATGTACTAAGTTGTGTGGCGCGGTTTTATATAGGTTCGAAAAGAATTGATCTGAATGTTTTAATTAAACTGGACAGTGAATGTCGGAGTTTTACGAGAGGGTCAAGAGACTGGTCACCCCGTATAATTATCGTATTGTCCGGGCTTGACCATTAGCTGTTTACTGGATATGGTATGTTAAGAGTCGTCTGGTAAAATCTGAACAGATCTCTTTTTTAAAAATACAGATTTGAAAAGCTATGTGGTCAAAGGAGAAATTGTTTACTTTGAACATTTTTTCCTACAATGCTTTCAAAAGTCCGTAGCAACATAAGTGTACATGTTAAACTGCTAATTACACTTAGGCATCTTCGTCGATGGATATTGCAAGATTAAAGAAATAATTGACAAGGAAATACAAATTTGTAACTGAAAAACTGTGTTCGGAAAGTTGCTTCCACGGAAGACGCTATCACCCAATCAAACATTCTTTAAGCACCTGGAAAAATGTAATGACTCAAGGGTACCATGCAAACTTGAATATTTACCTGAGTCGTCGTTAAAATGAAATTTCTCTTTCCGAAAGATTACCTTATTGACGTTTTCATGAATAAATATGAGCCGTTCCACGAGAAAACCAACATTGTGGACTCTGCGTAAAGTATCTACCCGGATCAGCCTAAGCATGCCGCGCAGGCTAACCCGGACAGGCAATTTTCGCCTACTGTGGATGTTCTGTTTCTGGAATCATTTCTATATACCTCTTTCCCCTTGAGACGGAATGTGTCAGCCCGAATTAGCCTGCGCGGACTGCGAAGGCTGATCTGGGTCGATACATTACGCACAGTCCATAATGTTTGTTTTCTCATTGAACGACTCATTTATAATAGAAATAAGTATATTTTTACTACGTCACGCGAAAACCTATCTTCTAGTCTTGGGTACCAACGAAAACCAAGATTAGTCCACGTCATTGCATGTAGTGGCATTAGCATCCATAAAACCCGTTGACCTAAAACCGACAGAACAAGTACACTTATATGAAGTTTCGTTGTAATTCATTTAAAAATCTCCAACTGTCGGTTTTCGTGTGAGTACAACTCAGATACCGAATATAAATTCTTCCAAATGAGGGTTGCATCCGTTCTAGATGATTCAATATTACAAATATGACACGTGGAGTGAGTACAGACCTTCGCGACTTTGCGAACATCAAAACCCCGTAACAGACAGCACGGCATCATCTAGTCGACTTTTCTCGAAACAGGTATTGAAACGACGAAAAACTCCGACTGTGCAAGCGTATCATTTGATAGGAATTTGCAATTATTTCAGCCGTTCAACATTATGGACTCTGCGTAATATATCGACCCAGATCAGCCTGCGCAATCCGCGCAGTTTAATCCGGGCCGACACATTTCGTCTAAGGTGTATAGAGGTAAAGAGTAATGATTCCTGAAATAGAAAATCTTCAGGAGGCGAAACATGTTTGTATTCGGTTAGCCTCCGCGGCATGATTAGGCTGATCCGGGTCGATACTTTACGCAGAGTCCACAATGTTGGTTTTCGCGTGGCCTGGTTTACACGGTGTCTAGACGCACTGATCTTTTCTCGGCTAAGTAGATTCCACAAGTGTTTAAATACCTCTGTGTATCACCGATCAATAACCTTCTCTTACGTTCAGCCGTAATTATAAATTTGGTTACACTCTATATTTGTCTCGATCGTGTTTTACAGCGTCTTTTAACAGTATTGCAGTTATATCACGGCGTTTCCTGTGTAATTCACCAGTACTTCTGATATGTATTTAAAAACTGACACCGATACATCTGCCGCAACCCTTAGCGCCAAGGAGGGAAGCTATTACTACCATTTTTATCCCTTTCCCTCATACGATAATTCTGCAGCAGACGACTTTGATCATACTTTGACAAAAAATGGAATATCTCCATAATTGAATGGATAACCTATGACAAAAAGTTGAAAACATTGTGTCAAAAGAGAAATTGTACGTTTTGTGCAATTTCTTCTTTTGTCACTATGTTTTCAAAAAGCCGTCTGCTGCAGAGGCGTCAGAAAGCGTCTATATGAGGGAAAGGGTTAAAGTATTTTATAAGACTATACACTTTATATAAACGTATTGCATGTCCATATGCCGAGATGTCAGCGATGACCAACTCGAATACAATAACACAACTACTCTCATCGGAGATTCGAGAGACAACATTTGTGAACACGAGAGACAGTTTTCATCTTGTATGAGACAATCCTAAGTTGAGTTTTCGTGTGAAATAGTTAACATAGATAGATACAGTACACTTGGGTTAGTGAGGATTTAAATATTGACAAAACATTTTTTTTGCATATTTTACTTTTTTATAAAAGTTATTTATTGCATAGGCGTTAACAGTCGATTTTAACAAAGAACATTATATCGGAGAAATAAGGCCTAGAGCAATTTTGCTTTAAGATAACTTGAAATATTTCAGACGGGGGAAATTTCGGAAAATAATAATCTCAAACTAAAATGTTTCGTTTTTCCTGAATCCAAACACAGAGTAAAGTAACAAAAGAACACTTTACTCGAATCTCTAAGGTACATATTTCTCAGCTTATTTTCTCCGATATATCGGGGAAGACGAACTTAGTGTGTCGACCATGAGATTCGCAGACGAAGTTTTCCCACTGGTTCCTCTTTATCAAGATGTGATGTCCGGTATAGATACCAGTCACAAACACAGTGATTCACGCATGCTTTTTGTCTCAGTAGTTTTTATAACGCCACCATGAAAGGTATTAACACAAAACTGACGGTCGGTATATTGAATCTGAAACTCGAACGTGGTTCTTTTAAAATGTCTGCAAATACCGCATACTCGTTGGACACTTATTGTAGAAATTTTATGAAAAGAGCAGATATTTGAACTGCACATGATAGTGTGCAAACATTTCAGGAGACTGGATGTGATTGTTGTTTGAGACAATAACTTCTTGAGTAAATTTAGAATGTCACTGGTCTAAATAAGGGAATTAAAATTTTCAAAAAGTAAAACATTTCTTTTTCTTGCTCGTCGAAGTCTCGGCTCTCGCTAGAAACAATGGGATATTACTGAACTGCAATATATACGCCATTTAAGTTTAGTTGAGACCACAGCGAAAAGTGCAGTTAAATTGTTCTTTTTGACCCCTTTATCTAGTACTCAAACGATAAGAGGTCAAATCGTTTGACATTTCATAGTACCACCAATTGACATATGAATGTCGTCAACAAGCTGCGTTTCATAGTCGCAATTCGACGGCATGCCGGAAAGCAATCTAGTCAAGCACTTCCGGTTGTTGTTGTCACTCTTTAGCAATTACATTCACAGACGATCATCATTTATGATAAGCAGCTATTTAAAAATACAATATCAATTTTGTTCAATTTGATAAGACATGCCCCTTATTAATTAAAATTGCTTAGCATGTAAAACGCCCAATGCCATTAACATAATTAGGTATAATATGCAATTATTTGGGAACTCTTTTTCTAATTGGATATTCTTTCTCATTTTATCAACTTTTATTTTACTTATCCACTTATTTGAGATCATTCCCGTGGATAAAAGAGACGGGTGACCTTAAATTAATATTTATTCAAAAACCAACTGTAAATATACAACAATGCAACAGTTTTAGATATTAGGGCGATGCTTCTGTATATTAATACTCAATATAGACATTTGACTCTCGCCGTATCAAACCTGCCCAACATTCACGAAAAAATAATCTGCGAAAACGCAGGATGTGTCAGTAATTTTCCGTAAAACGGATGTAATTTTACATAAGCGAAAATAGTTTCCGCGTTTAACGTTGGTTTCTATTGAACATAGGACTGGTTACAGATAACCAGTCAAATGCTTTGCATGTGTGACAGGATCACCACAGAGGTGGACCGTTTATTATGTCGTGTAATACGATTTGCTAACGAAGATCATTAGTTACATCACGTCTATATTGCTGCAGATAAACATGACAACTCGTCTACAGTTTAACCCTTTCCTACAGGCAACCTTTCTGCAGCAGACACATTTGAAAACATCTATAGAAAATCTCAACTAATGGAAGTGTTATTATTTAACGGAGTTGAAAACATTGCCAACATGCGTCTCTGTATGTGGACAAGGGTCGAGATATCTGTGAATACCAGACTTTGAACAACAACACTTTTGATAACACTTAACTTATAGGTTGGCCGTTGATATGCAAATTAACGCTTTATAAAAGTTTATTAGAGACCATTGGTAAACAAAGCCCAGACGTCATACATCATAGCCCCGGATTTTATACTAACCCCGTCCCTACAAAAAGGGGATTACCCTGCCAACATTTTGTCATTACATATTTAGCCAAACGCAAAAGTCCAGAAGTTAAGACACTTGTCATAGGTACGACCGATGCTTGTTTTTACATTCTAACAGGCATTGACAACTTAGACGAGGTTAAGCGATATTACCATCTCATCTGAGAACACACTGTCTATAATACACTCTGTGGACAACACACTGTCTATAATACACACTGTGGACATTTTGACTCGCCTCGTGCCTGTGTAAATACAATTCAAGTAGAAACAATGTATAAAATGTTCGCGAGAAAATAAAATATGGCCCTCAAAGAACATTATACAAACAGTAAAAATGGCCCAATACCAACGCTCTTCGTATAAATAAGGATTTACACAAATCTCATAATTGATGGTTTAGTTTGCAGTATTTTGCAATAACCCGTATTTTTATCGTCATAAAATTATATTACAAAATAGTTCGGCTATACCACTTGCGATTTGAGCGATATTGGGACTTACTATGCCTCCGTAATATGATCAGATAAACGGTTCTAGCAGTGAAATCTGCAGGGCTACACTTCTAGTTTCTTATTAGAATATACATCTATGGGTCTTCTAAATGTAGGTGGATAGTGAGGACTATGGTAAGACTGTGCAACATGCACAGGCTCACCAGAGTCTTCACTGTACGCAGATTTAACAAGTCTCAAAGTCGCCAAACGCGGCTTCAATAAACACAATTGATGCACTTCTATATCATCGGGGCCAGCAGAGACAGCAGGATTCACAAATACGTGCATTTCTATCACCGAGTGTAAGTCATGCTTTAAACGTGAATACTAGACATGGCTGAAAATAAACGCATCTAAACGTTTTGTTATTGCATCTAAACTTTCTTCGTCATCGTCTGATCTATAACTTCCCTTTGACATTCCCTTTAACATTTCACACAGACTATTTTGTTTTGTATTAGTGAATGAAGCATGTCAAAAACTATCTAAGTTCCATAGCACAAAAGAGAAAACCCTAATTGCTTACATTTTCCGAAACATTAACTTTTTCCCATATACAAATCTGCAACTATGAAAAAAGCTCGACAAAATATGAAAACATTCTGCAAATGAAAGTATAATAATTGAAAAGAGTTGTAATGCATTGTGGCTAAAGGATAAATTGGTCAATATGAGCAAGAAGTGATAGACTCTTCTATAAAATTAACCAAAGGGATGTTGCGACCGGTGTAGATCAAGATCATAAGCACACTAAGATAATGATCGGCAATTGTTCGCCAATAAGTCACTAGAGAAATATAAAAGTCTTTGCCATAAAATGTGCATTTGCATCAGTTCGTATGGATGCACATGCAGATCTTGTTCTATGCTAGTTAAAAACACGACAATGCTGGTTTCCATTGAACATGGCCCAAATGTTCTTAAATTACATACATTTATTTAGATTGTATCAATTTTAAGTTGCCAGAAAACAGTGTCAATGTCATAACTATCACTAGATAAGATATTTCTGCAATATATGTATTATAATCTTCAAAAAGACTTAGGAAAACGCTTTGCCGTGAAGAGAAAAAATTGTTAAACACAATAACTGCATGTTCAGGCCTGCAAGATCAATTATATGAATATGAATACCCAGCCTAACGGGTTCATCGGGTGAAAAGAGGTGATCGGTTTTCTAGTTTTGTGCTGATTTTATACTCGTTTGTCTAAGCATTTATCTGTGAATGAACCGCTGCAGTGATGCGCATGCGCTTGAATGTGAAACGTCATCAGACTAGGTGCAATGTTAAAGTGAATCATGGTGGTGGAGTGGTACGAGTGTCAGACCTTGTCAGACCTTCAGACTTTAAGCCAAAGTTAAGTCATACATTGTATTTGGGATTTTGTTTCTCTTATTGATTAGGGTCGAGGCGATAGCTCGGTCTGTAACGATTAGGGCTATCTATCTATCCAGGGGTCATGAGTCCTTACGCCGGCTTTGCCGTTGATTCTTTACGACGAATGATTTAAGTCATTTTGGCTAGTGTTATTCGTCTCCCGCCAATGTGATTAATAGTCTATGTGGGAAGGTACTCAGCTACCTACTGCAGTAGTACAGTCAAGAGAAAGCCAAGAAACACACATTTAATGAATTGGCCCCGAGATATAACTGAAAAAAAAACCGTTGAAAACGGCATTAAAGCCCATGTATTCATTAGTCAGTGCTTACCATTGTGGGAGCGACATCAGAAATCAGACTCAGGATTAATTCAACGGTAGTAATGTCAATTGTCCTTAGACATACTGTAATACTTCATAAAGTGGCATTACACATATCTAAGAAACCAGTATGTTTAGTTTATCTTCTCTATTATAACATAGGTGTTTACAAATTAGAAATGACAAATTGATCCTATAACTCATTGATGTTTTGAAATGTCTTGTATTTGGTTAAGTTCTAATATATGTTAATCAAAATGTTAAAGATATATGAGTTCTTCTTAATGCATAACATGATCTAAAATGAACATTTGGTCCTAACTAAATATATTTGGCGAAACCGGTGTTGACATAAGTTCTGTTCTTTGAGTGAAATCATGTCAAACATTGTGCAATTGAGAACAAGATAGTTTTTTTTCTGCTTTTATGTTCTGAACCGAACAAAGGCACAGGTGTAAAACAATGTATAAATCATTTAAATTAAATGGTGTGTCTGGTTTCCATATTTAGTTTGCAATGTAACACTCAGAAGATCTGCAATTGTCTGCCTAGTGTTAAACTCGGCATAATATGAGTTTTACCGGTATTTACCGAGCATTGCCTGTTAAAGGTCGCAGCTTTTTAAATTGAAAATATTTCACAAATTTGATTGCTTTGATGCATTATCTAAGGTGTATATTGTTACCGTTGTGGTAAACAATAAACCCAATTAAGTAACAACTGGACAAATGCAAAAAACAGGACACATCATCGACATTCCCATACCAAGCAATTTGATTACACAAATTGCTGCCAACAAAACATACAGCAATGGATGCAAATTTAGCCACGCCATACGAGAACCGACCCCAGGATGTTATCGCATGATGATCAAACTCCATCATGCAATACCTTTCTCCAAATTCTTCGCACGTCCAGGGTATTGTGAGACTAGAGGACGCATGTGGAAGATCCTGATCAGACTGAACGGCATCACTGACTGATCATGAACATCGCTTGTCGGAAAATCCCGAATGTCGACTTTCGTTTGACGTGGTCCAATGTTGAAGTGAGCATGTTGAGGCCTGTAACACTAATTAGAAGGAAGCCGAACTCCACCAAGTGACTTTTAGGAGCTAGACATATCATAATTAGCTAAGGTACTTCTAATTAGTCGCTGTCTTTTACCGCCTCATTGGGCTGTTCAGGGGTGAAAATGGTATTCTGGGCCACGTCTGGGTGAAACGGGTCCCATACTCAAATTAACTCTTTCAGCGCCACATTGTATAATGTAGACTCTTCCATGCTCAAAATCGGGCGTCTCCATTTCTCTTGTAATAAATGTTTGGAATATTTTTATAACTAAAAGGTAAACAATGCTCATTTCAGGTGAGACAGCTCATTACAAGTTGACTCACCTGAATCTGTATTGTTAGCAAAAACCTCACTATTGCCATCTGCGCTGAAAGAATTAAGTGTTTCCAACTTGCAGACGCAATCTGGCGCATCTGAAGCCGACGAGTCTTGAAAACATTGTGGCAAATGGAGAAATGGCTAATGAGAAGCAATATCTTCATTTTCAATATGTGTGTACTTCCATTTAAAGAGGGTGTCCATATTTCCAAAGTCGTCTGCTGGTGATTTGTTGAATGTTGGAACGTTTAAAACGAGGTATATTATTGTGCGGGTACTTATAGATGACTTTTGTTATCATTTAAGCCGTGCCCTAGGAACATCATTCTTATGGTGTTTGTGACATTAGTAGATTGATCAAGTTTACATGTTGTTGTTTGTTTCCTAAAAAGTCTTGCAATTTATTAATATTCGTGTTTATTTGAGAAATGGCGAGTTCCATTCGGGGATGAAGGTTATGAAGGTTAAATAACGTCCTGGCTGTCCAAATCTTCGTCGAGGATATTTCTGTTGTGACCGATTTAATGACACAAGTTATACCCTCTCCCACATACAAAGCAGACGACTTCGAAAGCATCTAGGCGAATACCCACAGATGAACGTATAACGTTGGATAGAGCTGAAACCTGTCAAATAGAGCTGAAACATGTCAAATAGAGCTGAAAACAGTGTAACACTTAGTTACCATATCACGTGATCCTTTTATAGTTAACCACTGAGCACCATTGTTTGTTTACCGGTACAATGATTGGTTAGCGTAGTGCTTAACCCTGCTTTTAACACGTTTTCAGTTACCTCACGGCGTTCCCTAAGTAAGTTACCAGTTATACTGGTCGATTTTCTGGGATAGGCCTTATTTGAGAGGAGTAGTAGCACTACGTCCGCGCTGTTTTCTTGATTGGATTGAATCAGCGGTTTTCAGTTCATAATTAACAAGAAAGTTTAAATGAATTACGGAGCTGACAAACCATGACTGCATTTAGTACGCATGTTAATCCGACGTTCATTGGAATACGGGGGTAACTTGAGACACACGTATTCGAGTTATCGATAGACCAATGTTATTAGTGTTATCCGTTGGGATTATTGGTTACAGTCTAGACACCATATGATTTCATATATGTCAGGAGTCGGAATAGGAACACGTACAAATACCGGCTACAACTTTTTTCCAGATCTGCGTAAATATGACTTTATTACGTTTACGTTTACATAAGTATACCCAATGACTCTGACGATTTATGTAGCAATGTTATAAAGATGTAAATGAATTATATTAACCAAGTTTTGTGGAGGTATTTCAATGCTTGTCAAATCGGGACACATCACCTCAATATAAGATATTGCAAACTTAAATGGTTATATCGACGGTATTCTGATTTCTCTATACCTACAACTGATAGGGAACATTTACAGGAGACCAGAAATGCACCTTTTTCAAAGGACTGTTTGTTGTTGAGATATCTATGTGGAAAATCAGCCATTTGCTTGGAAAGTAAGTTTTGTGGAGTACTGGTGTGAGAAATATAGACAATACGTGAGTAGGTGAACTGGCCGCCGTGATATGACTGACAAATCGTTGAAAACGTTTTTAAGTCCCAATCAATCAATCAATCAATATATCAATCAATCAATCAATCAATCAATCAATGGTGTTGAGTCGGTGATAGTGTTTTTGTTATTATTGTTGTTGCTCTTGTCGTTTACATTGATAATTTAGCTGCTTAAATAAACTCAAGGTTATTGAAAATATTGGTTAAACAATATTAAGTTTTTAAATTTTAAACCATCAATAAGTAAGTTAGAATCCACACGAAACTGATTTTAGCAAACCTTGTATGTAAATTTTCATGTACAAGTCTTACCTTAGGATTGTATAACTGATACCTTAACACAGGGCGAGCATAAAACACTTGCTAACTAAATGAAGACATTTCTTTGTAATGGCATTGGCCATACAGAGTACCACATTCATTGTAAGCAAATCAAGGTATGTCTTACACATTTCACAACCCTTTCTATCACGTTTCCGTTTTTACTGTCGAGGGAAATAAAAATTCCATAATACAGTAACCAGTTTAAACATCGAGAGAATTCCAAATTCTAATATACAGTAACCAGTTTTGCATCGAGCAAATATCCTTCAACCAAGACGCTTCAATAATAAATTGTGGATTTTATAAACGATTATATTTTCTTTCATTTTTTTTAGACTTTAAGGACTTAAGAAATTCCTACAGTCGAATATCGAGGCATCTGATACAGACGAATATCGACGCATCTGATACAGACGAAGCTCCAATTATTGTTACAAAACGTCTACTTACTTATTCTCAGCAATTTCTTTTTTTGACGCAAAGTTTTAAATCCCCTGATTAATAATGAATTATACTTTTATTTATAGAGATCCTCCATAGTGATGCGTATATGTGTATGTGTTGTTTGACATATGAGCCGTCCCGCGGGAAAACCAACATTGTGGACTTTGCGTAAAGTATCGACCCGGATCAGCATAAGCCTGCCGCGCAGGCTTACCAGGATAGACACTTTTCGCCTCCTGTGGATTTTCTGTTTCAGGAATCATTACTCTATACCTCTATCCCCCTGAGACGGAATATGTCGGCCCGGATCAGTCTGCGCGGACTGCGCAGGCTGATCTGGTTCGATATATTACGCAGAGGCCATACTGTTGGTTTTCTAGCGGGACGGCTCATATGTGAACAACGCACTTAGGAAAGGGTTCACACAGGACTTGTTTATTGAGTACAAAGACTATGTGTAACCTTTGGAATTCCCTTTCTCCGAGTTTCACCGAATTATAGATATTGGATCGAATGGAAATATATTCTGTATATATATGTACGGAAATTGACATGCGTTAGGGAACATTGTGTTTTAGCGTAATCGTCATTCGATGTGTACGGATCTGATCTGTACTTGAAGAAAGATAGATTTCAGTGTAATTTCAGACTTTTTGAACTCTGGGGTTAAATATAACGGAATCTTAAAACGCAGATTGGATAACTCTGTTAACACTTTTCAACATACATACGCTTTCTGATGCCTCCGTAGCAGACGACTTTTGCGAACTTTGTGACAAAAGAAGAAATTGCTCAAAACGAGCAATTTCTCCTTTTGATACAATGTTTTCAACTCTATTCAATAAATATGTCTTCATCTGGGGAGATTTTCCATGTTATCTTTTTGATGGTTTCAAAGTCCGTCTGCTGTAGAATTGTTGTATGTGGGAAAGGGATAAACTATGAAGTAAAAGGGATTACACAGAACCAAATGGCCTCGTCAAAAAGCAGGGGGCTTCTCAACGTAGGGGTTATCGTTCGAATTCATCTGGACTGCGATTCGTAACGACTACTTGAAATGTTCATTAATTACTATCCCCTATTTACTCCAATGCAATGCACCTTTGTTTCTGTTTCTATGTGTTTCAATAACCGTTTTAACACTTTCCAACATACGATAACTCTGGAGAAAACAACCTTTAAGGGTATACAGGCACAATAATTGTCATTATCTTTAAATGCGAGTATGGTTAATGAGCAGAATTGAACACATTGTGGCAAAAGGAGAAATTGCTCATTGTGAGCATTGTATCCTGTTGCCAAAATGTTTTCAAAGTGTCGTCTGATTGAGATTCGTGACGGAAAGAGTTAATCCTTTCCCCACATACAACAAAACTGCAGCAGACGACTTTGAATACATCTGGACAAAAAGGTGAAAAATCTCCATAATTGAGAGTTGAATTTTCAAAACAGTTAAAAACATTGTGACTAAAGGTGAAATTGCTCATCATGAGCAATTTCGCCTTTTGTCGCAATGTTTTCAAAAGTCGTCTGCTTGAGATGTATTATAATGCGTCTTCGTGCCGGAAAGAGTTTAAACAAAAGATCAAAGGAAGTGTTGGATTTTTTTTCTTCGTGGTATTTTCATCGTATAGTTTGAGTTATGTTTCTTAACCCTTAATTTGATTAGTTCATATATACATATATATATATATATATGTAGTTTAACTTTCGATTTTCACACCGGGTCACCTTTCGTATACCTATACACACGTTTATCATATCTTATATTGACAAATGTCTAAATCTGTGTATGGCTAACACATCGTTTGATCCACCGTCTAGTATACCGATCCAGGTCCTTCATTAGACAGAGCACCTTCAGTTTCGTATAAAGATAGAGAGAAACGTTTACTATTTCGAATCACTCTAATTGGTATGTTTACACCCGAGCCACGTCACGTGATAACCGACCAGCGGAGATATTGAAAGTAATCCTTTCCCACCTGTAGACGCATTTTAACACAACAACGGCAGACGACCTTTGAAAACATTGTGGTGAAAATTTTATTTAACAATTAACCTATCTTTCAGATTTTTGTCACGATGTTTTCGAAGTCGTCTGCTGCAGATTTGTTGTATATGGGAAAGGGTTAATAGCATAACCAACATTTATCACAAATACTTCGAGGTTGATTTTCCAGGAGCACGCTCAGATATTTTAATTCTAAAATTAGAAGTTACAAGGCTTTAACCCTTTCCCTCATATAGACGCTTTCTGACGCCTCTGCAGCAGACGGCTTTTTGAAAAATAGTGACAAAAGAAGAAATTGCACAAAACGTGCAATTTCTCCTTTTGCCACAATGTTTTCCACTTTTTGTCATAGGTTATCCATTCAATTATGCAGATTTTCTATGTTTTGACAAAATACGTTCGAAGTTGTCTGCTGCAGAATTGTCGTATGAGGGAAAGGGTTAAGGTCTTCACATATACTAAGTTGTAGGGCGGTTTTTATATAGGTTCGAAAAGAATTGTTGAATGTAGGAAAGGGTTAACGAAATTTACAATGAAATATACATTGTATAAAATGCTTTTCGTAGTCATCGACCGTAAGAGGTTTCTATGATTCGTGTTAGACTAGATTGCGAACATGCAAGATCCGGATCAGATAGCATGGAGGCGCAGGATGGTCTGGATATTGGCTAGTCGCAGGATGGTCTGGTCTTGGATAGTCGCACAATAACGAATGTCGGTTTTTCTGTGGCGCGACTCACTTGTCAATTTCGAAGGAATGGTGCCTTTAGTGTATAATTGAAAGTTGTTCAGAGTTGAGGATAAACTCGTATACACAGCAGAAACAATTCGCCATGTTGACTTCTAAGCGTTTCAATTACCGCTGCTTTGTTTAAACAACCCGTTAAGGTAATGGAGTGAAAACCGAAACTTTTTGAAGACCGTTTAGTTGCTTTTTTTAAATGCAGGTTTTTTTAATTTTATCTAACAAATGGATGTTTTTACATGTTAAATGAGGAGAAATGTTAGGTCAAATAATCAATATATTTTAAGAGGTTGAGAAATAGGAGTATAAGCCGATTCGTTTGAATTTTAAAAAGCTGTATTAAAGGAATAAGCATATTGTAAACAAAACTCATTGATACTAAAGGACAACAACCTTAACGTATTTATAACAAGTGTAGATGAAGATCTGCCTGTATCGAAGAACATTGCAGAACCAGTTCAACCTGCGTTCATATATTAATGTATGCAATGCATTTGTAGATGGTGTTAAACAAAACATAACCATTTTTTGTCATTCTGTATTAACCAACTCGCTCATGGAGACGCTTTCTGAAGCCTTAGGAGTAGACGCCATTTCAAAACTGTGTGGCAAAAGTAGATATTGCTCATGATAAGCGATTCCTCCTTTTACCACAGTATATATTGTTTAAACTATATTCAACTCTATTCAATATTTATAACTTCATTTATAGAGATTTTGCATAGTTTGCCTTTACGATATTGAAGGTTCTTCTGCTGCTTATTTGTTGTATGTGGGACAGGGTTAAAATAATGGTTAAAATAATGACTGATTTCAATCAAACACAAAAACATTCACAAATAGGTATAAAATGGTTTTGGTTTAACAGAAAGACTGACTTGAATGGTTGAACCCAGCATACCCGTACCACCCCTCCTAAATAGGTCACTTTTCTATTAAAACACCCCTTTAACAGGGTAGTATCCTACTGGGTTGTGGTTTTAACTGAAAGTGTACCCATTTTATTGGTGTGACATCTCGTACTATATATATATGGTTTGAATGATATTTTAAGCCGCTATCAACACCCCACCCCAGTTATATCACGGCGTTTTCTGGTAAATTACCAGTACTAGTGTGCCATTTATCCTGACACCAGTAAGTTAGTCGTAAAGCTTACCCCAAAATCCTGAGTGCCAAGGGGATAAATCCAGTACTAACATTGTTTGGTATGACCCGGCCGGGATCGAACCTACACCGGGCGGACTCGGAAATATCGAGATCTATTTTCACTGAGTGAGGATTAAATTTGATATTTTCACTGAGTGAGGATTAAATTTGATATTTTCACGAGTGAGGATTCAATTTGATATTTTCACGAGTGAGGATTCAATTTGATATTTTCACGAGTGAGGATTATTTTCATGAGTGAGGATTCAATTTGATATTTTCACTGTTGAGGATTCAATTTGATATTTTCACTGATTGAGGATTCAATTTGATATTTTCACGAGTGAGGATTCAATTTGATATTTTCACGAGTGAGGATTTAATTTGATATTTTCACGAGTGAATATGCCGCGAGTGAAAACAGCTCATCCAGTGTTCACGCGTGGAGATGAATTTCGATATAACATCTAAAAATATCTAAAAACATCTAGGCAAAACTATGGAAATCTTCTATAAATAAACGTATAATAATGATTCAATAGAGTTGAGAAGATTCGTCTGTGTGCAGAGGAGAGAAAGTTTCTGTATGTGGGATAGGGTTGATGATTTTTACTCACTGATTATATTTAAAAGCAGAAATAATCCGTGAAACTTATCTCGATGGAATCCCCGGCTATTTCTCAATAATCTACCAATAACATATTTTATGAAAGATGCCATGTTTAGAAGGTAGTGGGTGTACATGTATAGTCCAACTCTCAAAGGTTCGATCCTCTACAATTGCTACACGCGAAGGTTACGATTGAATTGCAGAGATCACGCTGTTCGTTATTAATTTAACCCTTTCCCTCATACGACAATTCTGCAGCAGACGACTTATCTTGTCAAAATATAAAAAGTCTCTTTAATTGAATGCATAACATATGACTAAAAGTGGAAAACATTGTGGCAAAAGAAGAAATAACTCGTTTTGGGCAATTTCTTCTTTTGTCACTATGTTTTCAAAAAGCCGTCTGCTGCAGAGGCGTCAGAAAGTGTCTATATGATGGAAAGGGTTAATCTGAAATTGTTAGATATTCGTTTAGTAAATATCAATGAATCATAACAATTATAACTGAAACATAATAATTACTTGAGTGTAGATTCTAACATCAAATTGTTTGCCCAACAGTGTAGCCCGAGATCAAACTGTACAACAAACAACACAATACGAATTGTGTTTAATTTGTTCACATGGAACAATTTTAGCCAGTTTCCCATAGTATAATGATAAGGGAGAAATACGAGTTGAAGCATGGAGCTTAACAGTTTACTTGATGGAATGATTTTAGAGCCGTCCGCTTTGAAATTATAAATGAAGTAAATGAATGAAAAAAAGTACAGGTTTAATTTGATACAGAGTTTAAAACGTTGTGGGAAAAGGAAAAAATGCTCTTTTGTAGCAGATTCTCCTTTTCACGGAATGTTTTCAAAAGCATTTTGCAACACATGCGTATAATGCCGTCTGGAGCAGGGAAAGTGTTTAACATCAATAGGAACGTTTTAATTACCTATCGAACTTGTTCCATTGTGGTTTAGAAAACCACTGTGGTATGGAGGCCTTCACTCGACGTTTATACTTTCCCACATTATACCGTCTTGTTCTCACCAATTCACTGAATGGGGCTTTGCACAGCATATATGGATGAATACGTTACTCATACTGGTCGGATTTTGATTGAGGTTTAAGGCCGTTTTCTTTATTATTACAGTTATATTATGACGACTAAATACATATAATCATGGTCCCTACGTGACTAACTAGTACTATACTAGGAACAGTGTCATGTCCGATATACTGAAATATTTTTGAAAATTACGTAAAACACCATACTAATAACAACAAATCTAACCGCTATACCACCTAGTCAGTTTTTGGAAGCGCGTAGATTCATCTATTTTTTTCATGTACTTTTCGTTTTATTCTAGAAAATGGTCGCACTACCCCCCCCCCCCCCCCCCCGGAAAATGGTCGCACTAACCCCCCGGTAAATATGGTCAGACTAAAACCCCGGAAAAATGGTCGCTCTAAACCCTCGGAAAATGCTTCAGGTATTTCATTAATACAGACGACATCTGACGCCTGTGCAGCATACTACTTTTGAGAACATACACAGAGCATTTGTCCTTTTCTTACCACGTTGTCTACACTGTCTGAAACCTATACGTGTATGCGTTAATCTTTTCTTACCCCGTTGTCTACACTGTCTGAAACCTATACGTGTATGTGTTAATCTTTTCTTACCACGTTGTCTACACTGTCTGAAACCTATACGTGTATGTGTTAATCTTTTCCCACATACACATAATGTTCAGCAAACAACTTTGAAAATAATTAGACTTTGATATGAAATAAAATATAAAAGAACGTTATATCGCTAAATGCCGGAGTTGAAAACGTTGTGGCAAAATGAGAAATTGCTCATACTGAGCAATTTCTGCTTTTGCCGCAATGTTTTCAAAAGTCGTCTGCTGCATATGCGTCAGAATGCGTCTATAATTGGTTAAAGGTAAAGTTCGCATATATAAGCTTGACGCAGACGACTCTAACCATTTCATATCAGGTAACGGGTTTAAAGGTGTTCAATTTGGCTTGAAGGATTCTTATTCTAATATGATATAAGCAGCACAAGAATATAGAATATAGCGGTGAAAAGTACGATTTCTTTAAACGTTTTGAGTATCATTGTAGTTTTACATGTAATTATTTTAAACAAATCGGGGTTATTACCTTTTATGGATTATTGTATGCTTTAGTTTATTCCTTACGTTTAATAAAAAAAACATGCCAAAATTTCCGCACGTGCAGATTACTAATCTTGATGCATCTACAGCAAATATTGTTTGAAAACATCGCGATGATAGGAAAAATTGCTCGTAGTAAACAATTTCTCCTTATTACACAGTATTTTCAATTATATTCAATAATTTCACCTTATTTTGATTTATTTCTCAAAATATTCGTCAAAGTGTTTTCAAAGTTGTAAACGTTTAATTATGTGGGATAAAAAAAAGAACAATTTCAAAAAGTGTTGAGAAACATGTTACTGCTTTTTATCTGTTGATACCCTGACTGATGGACTGGAGTAGGAATCTGGTATCTTAGCACGATATTATCAAGTACACTTTTAAATGAATAAATTTTGAAGATGGTGATAATTAATTCATAATGAAATAGATACGAAGGATTAGATTTCCATCGAATTTACATCATACTGAAGTAGACTGTTTCGAAAATCTCATTGAAACTCAATTATATTTTACTACATAATTTGGCGCGTATCTTGCCATTTCCCCCATATAACACGACTCGAACAGGTGCCTTATAAACATCTATGCAAAATATTGAAATTTCTAAAAACTAAACAAAATTAAGTAACCAAATTGGCGTTGAAAATCATGAGATAAAATTAGTAATTTCATTAACAATTTTTTACATTTTTCACAATGTTTTCAAACGAACCAGCTGAAGGTGCATCACAAAGCGTCTTCATATGGGAAAGGGGACAACTTCCTTTAAGGTTTGGACTAAAACACCTACCTTCGACATAATCCTGTCTGAACCGTCCCTCTCCTCGTCTCGATATATGATATCTGTATTATGATTCTCGACGAGATTTTTGAACCGTACGTCTCCCCGTTTTATGGCCCCTTCCGCCTGTCCACTGGCCCCTAGGGTTTCTTCGGAGAGGGGTGGAGAATATTGTTTATAGACTAAAGGAGACATACGCCTTCTAGGTTGATTTCGACCCTGCCGTCTGCCGGGGCCACATTGCACCGATAATCCAGTTAAACATAGACACAGTACGGTCACTAGATACAGACTCCGATGTGAATGTCGTGGAAACATACCGATATGCTATTTTTGTACAGAAATATGGTTTATATATTAAATCCTCACTGTTTATCCAATTATCCGATCTATTCACAAGTTTCACCTTTTCTTGTCTATTTTATGCAGATTAATATCACAATGCGCCAATTGATATATAACGTAATAATTAAATGACTGAACACTCATTAAGTACATCTTAAAATGCAATAAATGGAATATGTACGTTTTCTGAGATCAATTCGAGGGTAAAATAATTCACATCTTTTCAATATCAAATTAAATTTCCAAAGCTATTTCACAATATGTGGTAATTCCAATTTCCCAAATCTTGATCTCCTAGACAATTAATCAGTGAAATAAACGTAATTTCATTAATTACAATATCCACATTTATTTAACATCTCCGTTTGTTTAAAGTTAAATCTTAAAGCCAATAATTATTGTTAAATAGAAATGGAGAATTAATGGAATACAATTGGCTTGAGTGTTGATAACCTTTTACGCTGGTTGTCCGATAGAAATATAGTTGGTTGTTCGCATACTAGAAACATATATGTAAAGTACCAATTCCTCTCACAGTACATAGTCCTATTGAAAAACCACTTGTTCCATCGAGTGGCAGCCGTTTAAACACGTGATTGACGGATGTCGATTGCCATATTTCATAATTCCAAGCGGTTTCTGTGCTTCAAATACCATAACTATAACGTAGACGGTTTTTATCGTTTTGGATATTGACTTATCGAATCATTCACATGGTAGCTGTCCATCACAACTTTTCAGCCGGCCATCCAGTTTTAGACAAAGATGAATTTCGTCGCTTCGTGAATGCTTATTATAATTAAAAGGGGTGATTAATTAATAACGACCACTCTACACTAACTGACCATCAAAGGGTAGCTCCGCCTTCTCTATGTCCCATGTCTTCTAATCTCACGGGTGTAATTTGAACTACAGTATCGAAGGCATACCTGTGGATCTACGCGAGTGGTTCTACCTAGCCTAAGCTCCGCCCATTTTGATACAAATCGAATCACACCCCTTCAGTGGTGGTATATATCAATGGTGAAATACGACGTTCTTGTCGATTCGTATCTGTAAAGATAGAAAGGTGAAAGTGGTTAATACGATTTTTGTGTTTATTTTAATAATCCCTTTCTAAACTCCTGTATGTATTCATACCACGTTATCCCCTGCTATAATGACTTTTTGTTCGTTTTCTCAACTCGATTTTTAACTGCACTTATTCTATTTAAGATTAAAGTACAGTGTAATTGTATGAAAATAACATGGAAATCGTAGGCATTTCTCACATAAGAAATGGTTACACATTCCATGTTATTTACATTCTTAAATCTAAGATAGAAATATCGAAAATGTCCTAATTAAATAGACAGAGCTTGAGCGTATCGTATTTAAGTTCTTTCTTCATGCTACTGTGCACCGTTTGTAAATATACCAGAATGATTCCTTATGACAGAAAGTAGAGAACGGATTGAAGTTTATGCGAGTATTTTGTTTTAAAGTATTGTCAGTATGTCTACATGCGAAATGTCCTACATTTATATTCAACCATTTGCCTCATGCAGACAAATGTTGTCACCGTTACAGAAGACAACGTTATTAAAACATTGAGATAAAAGGAGAAATTGCTCATGATGAGCAATTTCTCCTTTTACCACAATGTTTTCAACTCGATTCATTAGGTATACATTCATTTATAGAGATCTTCCATATTTTCGTCATGATCTTTTCAGTCGTTTGCTGTAGATTTATTATTGTATGTGGGAAAGGGTTGAAATTAATTCGGTTTTCTTGTGACGTGGCTCATCGAAGACAAAACTTATTAGGACCAACACAATTCTTCTAGATATAATTAATATAAAATAATTCATGAAGGCAGAAAGTTGTACAGGGAAGAGGTTGGATTATTTGTGTGAAAAAAAGAGCAATGCGTTCAGATTTAGCTAATAAAAAAGCAGACGACTTTGAACCCTTTCCCACATCCAACTAATCTACAGCAGACGACTTTCACAACATCTGGGCAAAAATATGGAAGCTCTCTATAAATGAAGGTATACTTAGTGAATATAGGTGTAATCATTGTGGCAAAAGGAAAAATTGCTCATCATGAGCAATTTCTCTTTTTGTCACAATGTTTTCAAAAGTCGTCTGCTGCAGATGCGTCAACATTCGTCTGATTGTAGAATTTAGTTAACTGATATTATCGAACACTGAGGGGCAACATTACATTTGATTTTCGCTTCATACACTTTTAACTGTTAGTTACTTTTCTCGCCACGTGTGTTTTCACGAGACATATCACAAATATGGCGAATATTCATGTTCAATATGGTAATTAAGATCTTTGTACAATGGGCCAGGTCAATGTTGTCTGGTGATAGTTCATGAAAACAAATAGAAATAATGTAGCGACAAGTTTTCAAATTATCCAAGAATAATTTTAGGATACCTAATATTTTACAAAATTCTTTCAGAACGGCTTTGTATGAAACGGTTGACTAGAAGTACTTTAAACACAACCGGCAGCAAATTACTTTTTTATTTCTCTCTCAAATAGTGTGTGTGTGTTCTTTACATTAAGAATTGTCAGAGTTAAAGAGTTAACCCTTTCCCTCATATAGACGCTTTCTGACGCCTTTGCAGCAGACGGCTTTTTGAAAACATAGTGACAAAAGAAGAAATTGTACAAAACGTGCAATTTCTCCTTTTGCCACAATATGTTCCACTTTTTGTCATAGGTTATCCATTCAATTATGGAGATTTTCTATTTTTTTACAAAATACATTCAAAGTCGTCTACTGCAGAATTGCCGTATGATGGAAAGGGTTAAAGAAAAAAAAATCATCGTAAAATCTACCGCAGTGGCAGTTTATTTTTGGTTGGAACGCCTTTTTGACCCAAAAGTAGATATTAGCTATTGTAAGCAATTTCTCCTTTTCCCACAAAGGATGTCCGATGCAGAAGCGTAAAAATGCATCTGAGCAAGGGGGGAAGCGATTTAATACTGCATGTCTAGCCAGCACCAACACTTTCTGTCCTGTTTTGACCATTGAACTTACTGTGTTACAATGACTGTTTGACTGGTGGTAATGGCTTTACCCCCTTGTGGGATTAGTATTACGACTGACTGGCTGGTGTCATGATAAACGGACCAGTAGTACTGGAAACTTACCTAGGAAACTCCGTATATACAGCTGAAAAAATGTTCAAATCGGCGTAAAATAACATTCAAACAAAAACAAATAAGAGCACTGCAAGCTACGCTCTGTATTACCATCGAGGAAATGTGTGTTAAGTCTCCATCTATGCTTATGCTGGCTATACAGACAAGGTAATTGATGCATTCATTGTTATTAGCGACATTTCATAGCTTATAAGCCTTCGAATAGTGTAGGCTTTGTTATAAAATAAGAAATAGATAATAACTATAAATCTTTGATTTTCCCACATTTCTTTTTCAACTTTGTTTTAGCACTAATTTTCTCAAAAGTTTTCAAAGCAGAAAGCACATAAAATGCCATATGAATATGGTAAATATGCCAAAACTGAGTCTAACCCTTTCTTGCTCAGCTATCGGAGACCAGAAGAGTAAAACAGTGACGTAACTTTGCAATCCCAGATTGAAAGCAAAATCATGTTACATGTACTAGGTTTAATATTGCTCTTTTAACTCAATTAACACTATGTTGTGGGCACTATCTATAGTCGTCTCAGCGAGACGGTTCTTTTATGTATCAGCAAAAAAGGGGTTTGATGACAAATAAGTATTTAATAACATGTAATACGTTCTTTCTATAGACGTTTGGTAACTAGGAAAAACTAACCCTGAACAGATTGACGTATCTTTCTGATACTCACGCGTCTTTGTCATAATGTGCATTATACCACAATGGAAAGATTCACAAGAAAGAATGCAAAACCATAAATGTTGACAATACAGGCTGACTGGCCGAACTCAGATTGACACCCTACGATTTTCTGGTTAATGTTCGTGTAGACTTGAATAAAGCAGTATAATTGTCCGTGTAGACCAATTACAATCGACACTCATTATTTCTACATCGGAAAGCCAGATGTTCCTGTGTGTTCGATATTTAACAGAATTCCCATAACTACCGATGTGACATGCTGAATTAAAGCTTCTGAAATACAAATGATTACTACTTAATGAATTATTAGAAAAGTCTTGAAATTGCTGAAGATAGTTTGGAGACAAACCTCTACAAAAAGGATGGCGATGGTTAATTGAGTCACAAGAAATCGGGCATGTCGATATATAAGAATACAAGATGATTCTGGTTTTTATATGTTCATAATTTCCCCATTAGTTTAACCAAATACACGTACCACATGCACGTGCTGTTTGACGCATTAGTAGCATACGACATTTGAAAACATTGTGACAAAAAGCAGAAATTGCTCTATTCAATTCAATTCAAATTCTATTTGAAGTTGCATTAATAGATATTTTCTAGATGCTTTCAATGTCGTTAGCTGCAAATGTGTTGTATATTTGATGCATTTGAGAAACGGACACAAATGCCCGAATGACAACCAGTGAAGACCGTGGCTAGACTGTGTCGATGATTAAAATGAACCGAAGATTAGTCTTCCTGTGGCGTGCCTCAATTTCGTAGACTTTTGGACTGGTACCAATCTTTTACCAAAAAGGCTGACATTGGCACCTTCAATGCAAAGGATACAGTCTATAAAAACATCGGAGTATCATCAGCAAGCATCCAAGCGAGGTCTGATCACCGTGATCATCGAGACGCTTTACGAGACAAGTGGAATTAGGTTTGAAGAGTTGCCATAGCGTTCCAAGACAATATCCGGCCCAAAACGACGGGCACCGGCCTACCGTGCAAAGTAATAAACATCCATAGACGAAACAACAATACTGCCACGTCACTCAAACACGGATTCATGATCAGTCCCTGTTATGTCATAATATAATTGGACATGAACGCATATCAAATAGGGTAACACTTCAAGCTTTTTATTATAAGCAACACGTAGAACTGTGTAAACATTGATGGAGGCGTGATCTAGGCGCTCGTCTGAGTCATCACTGTTCGCAGACACACCCCAATACATCCTCCGCATGACTTGTCCCAGTAAATAACGCCAAACAATCATCCCAAACTGAAACAAGTTAGTCATCGTAATAAGAGCCGTCCCGCGAGAAAACCAACATTATGGCATCTGCGTAATGTATCAACCCAGATAAGCCTGCGCAGTCCGCGCAGACTGATTCGTGCTGACACATTCCGTCTTAGGAGGATAGAGGTATACAGTACTGATTCATGAAACAGAAAATCCACATTAGGCGAAAAGTGTCTTTCCGGATCAGTCTGCGCGGACAGCGCAGGTTGATCAGGGTCGGTATATTACGCAGAGGCCATCATGTTGGTTTTCTCGTGGGATGGCTCAATTATTGTTTATGTCAAAATCACTAAAATCAGACATGAAAGCTCGGAGCCCTGTCAATAACGTGTTAATAGCCAGTTTTTTCTGTCTTCCTTGTTCACCGACACAGAATAAATTTGTTTCTGGAATACACGAGCCCGGAAAACAAACTATGGTGTATTTACGACCATTGTAGATGCAGCTCAACTTTCGCATTATCATTGTTTGCCAGTATGGCATTCAAGGAGCAGAAGTTAAACGCCTACTTCGTTCCCGCAGCTATGATTTATCAACCATTTCCCACTTACAACAAATCTACATGCAGACGACATTAAAAACCCATTGGCAAAACATGTGAAACCCACATAAATGAGAGTTAAATTATTAAATAAGTTGAAATCATTGTGGCAAAAGGATGAATTGCTCTTTATGAACAATTTCTTCTTCGTCTCAATGTTTCACAAGTCGACTGCCTCAGTGGCGTCAGAAAGTGCCCGTATGTTGGAAAGGTTTAATGTAGCTCTATGAGCCACTTAAGACCGTAATGGATCACCCTAGGTTTCTAATTGCTTTAATAATTCTTATCATGGCCCAGGCATACTAAAGATAATCCCTTCAATGGTTCGTAAAATATATTTTATTTTGGTGTGTCTACAACAGACGGGTCTTTGAAATCCATTGTTTGGTGTATTACGCCGTTTTCAACAATCTTTCAGTTATATCATGACGTTTCCTGAGTAAGTAACCAGTATTACTGGTCAGTAAGTAACCAGTATTACTGATCAGTAAGTAATCAGTATTACCTGTCAGTAAGTAACCATTATTACTGTTCAGTAAGTAACTAGTATTACTGGTCAGTAAGCAAACAGTATAACTGGTCAGTAAGTAACCATTATTACTGGTCAGTAAGTAACCATTATTACTGGTCAGTAAGTAACCAGTATAACTGGTTAGTAAGTAACCAGTATTACTGGTCAGTAAGTAACCATTATTACTGGTCAGTAAGTAACCAGTATAACTGGTCAGTAAGTAACCAGTATTACTGGTCCATTTATCCTGACTCTAGCCAGTCACTCGTAATGCCAACCCCGAAACCATAACAACCAAGGAGTGCAGCAATTACTACCTACTTTTGTTAAGTCTTTGGTATGACCCGGCCGGGAATCGAACCCGCGACCTTCTGCACATGATGCGGACGCTCTACCACTACACCGCCGAGGCGGACGCTCTACCACTACACCACCGAGGCGGACGCTCTACCACTACGCCACCGAGGCGGACGCTCTACCACTACACCGCCGAGGCGTTTGGTCTTCGAAAGAAACAGTTACAGAAATGAAGAAATTGCTGAAGGTAATAAAATTCTAAAAATATGAATCTCGGTTGTGTTTTTGTTCTGTTTGTTTTAGTTGGGTTACACTGATATATTTTACATCGCTCGCGAAGCAAAGTTCTCACAATTTCTATTAACCCTTCCCCAGATATGTAAGGTATCTGCGGCAATAATAATAGGAGCAATTTCAGGACCTAGCAATTTCACCTTTTGCCACAATGTTTTCAAAAGTCGTCTGCTGCAGACGAGCCAGAAAGAGTGTGCATGTGGTAAATGATTGATGATATCACAAGTTATATGGACCGTCCCGCGAGAAAACCAACATTGTGGACTCTGCGTAAAGTATCGACCCGGATCAGCCTAAGTATGCCACGCAGGCTAACCCGGATAGACACTTTTCGCCTGCTGTGGATTTTCTGTTTCAGGAATCATTACTCTATACCATTATCCCCCCTAAGACGGAATGTATAAACCCAGATTAGCCTGCGCGGAGTGCGCAGGCTGATCTGGGTTTATACATTACGCAGAGTTGATAATGTTGGTTTTCTCGTAATTCGGCGCATATATTGTCAGGGAACGAATATACGATATCGGTAACCTATGTATCTACCAAAGCAGTATCGTATTAATGATACGTCTGAGCATATCGGTATCGAGTATTCACTGTCCGTCTACATGTTCCGCCTCGGATGCGGGGTTATCATTAATACTGACTGGCTGGTGTCAGGATACATGGACCAGTTCACAGTCACTGGTAACTTACCCAGGAAACGCCGTGATATAACTAAAACAATGTGTTGAAAGCGGCGTAAAATACAAAACAATAAAAACCGTCTACATGTATATATATTCATAGATGCATCCTTTGACACAAGACTAGTACTGTGTCCTCATTCGTTTTACGCAAAGTTACCTTTACATGATCAGGCCTCTAGATGAAGGGACTTTTGTACGTTCTAAAATCCTTATCTTACCCTCTAACCCTATGTTGTGGGTACTCGAAAGAATCGTTTACTTGAAACGATTCTTTTGAGAATGAGAACCCACATCATTTGGTTTGGATGGATACTAAGGAAGATATTGTGGGTAAAAGAGCTGTATACTTCTCCTTATCTAAACCTCTCCATAATCATTTAACGGAGAGACAATAAGACCTCTACTCGTCAGTGTAGGCTCATTTTAATTATGGGAACATGTCAAGGTTTTCACATGAAATTAATATGTTCTCGGATACAGATGTCTTCTAACGCGCGTTGCTACACGAGCATTTTGGAAACAGTTTGAGAAAAGGAGAAATACACAATGACGAGACAATTCTAAATTTTGTAAAATGCTGAACAAAATTCTTCCAAATTACTATTCAACATATATTTCTTCAAAGTTGACGACCCTAAAAGTAAATCAGGTAAACAGTTTTAAAAAAATGTCAAAAAGACATGAAGAGAAAACAGAACAAAATAAAGAGAAGAAAAAAACTCAACAGAAATAATGCACATGAGAATGCAAGTCTAAACAATGACCCGCTCGATTGATTTAACACACAAGTTGAATGAACATTATTGACGATATCATCTGATCCCACATACAACTTTCGTGACAGGTTCTGTGCGATAAACACCGGCCTTAGACCTCTTAGGTTACCTCTTTGTAACCCTTAGTCTGCAAAATGTCACTGCGCTGATTGAGTCAAGTTGAACGTCGTTTTTACCAGTATTTCAGTTCTATCATGGCGAGAGGTTCACCTAGCTATGTGCTTCCAGGCTCTCCTCGCACCAGTACTCCGCATTTCACACACCATTACTCCACACAGCAGTACTCCATATACCAGTACTCCACACACCAGTACTCCACACATCAGTACTCCACACATCAGTACTCCACACACCAGTACTTCACACACCAGTACTCCACACACCAGTACTCCACATACCAGTACTCCACACACCAGTACTCCACACACCAGTACTCCACACACCAGCACTCCACATATCAGTACTCCACACACCAGTACTCCACACAGCAGTACTCCACACACCAGTACTCCACACACCAGTACTCCACACACCAGCACTCCACACATCAGTACTCCACACACCAGTACTCCACACAGCAGTACTCCACACATCAGCACTCCACACACCAGTACTCCACACACCAGTACTCCACACATCATCACTCCACACAGCAGTACTCCACACACCAGTACTCCACACAGCAGTACTCCACACATCAGTACTCCACACACCAGTACTCCACACACCAGTACTCCACACACCAGTACTCCACACACCAGTACTCCACACATCAGTACTCCACACACCAGTACTCAATACAGCAGTACTCCCCAAAGCAGTACTCCATACAACAATACTCCATACAGCAGTACTCCACACACCAGTACTCCACACACCAGTACTCCACACAGCAGTACTCCACACACCAGTACTACACACACCAGTACTCCACACACCAGTACTCCACACAGCAGTACTCCATACAACAATACTCCACACAACAGTACTCCATACAGCAATACTCCATACAGCAGTACTCCACATAGCAGTACTCCACACACCAGTACTCCATACAGAAATACTCCACACACCAGTACTCCACACAGCAGTACTCCACACATCGGTAGTCCAAACAGCAGTACTCCACACAGCAGTATTCTACACAGCAGTACTCCACACAGCAGTACTCCACACACCATTACTACACACACCAGTACTCCATACACCAGTACTCCACACACCAGTAAACCACACATCAGTACTCCACACAGCAGTACTCCACACACCATACATCCACACACCAGTGCTCCACACAGCAGTACCCACACAGCAGTACTCCACACACCAGTGTTCCACACACCGGTACTCCATACAGCAGTACTCCACACACCAGTACTCCAAACACCAGTAATACACACACAAGTACTCCATACAGGACTCCACACAACAGTACTCCATACACCAGTACTCCATACACCAGTACTCCACACAGCAATACTCCACACACCATCACTCCACACAGCAATACTCCACACACCAGTACTCCACACATCAGCACTCCACACAGCAGTACTCCACAAATCAGTACTCCACACAGCATTACCCCACACACCAGTACTCTACACAGCAGTACTCAACACATCAGTACTCCACACACCAGTACTCCATATATCAGTACTCCACACACCGGTACTCCACACACCAGTACTCCACACACAAATACTCACACACCAGTGCTCCACACAGCAGTACTCCACACAGCGGTACTCAACACAGCAGTGAACCACACAGCAGTACTCCATACACCAGTACTCCACACACTAGTATTCCCAGGTATCGGACTACCTTCCCACAATGGCACATAGGCCCTCGGCCAATTGTTTGGAGACGAATGACGCAAATCGAAATGTCTTTTGTCAATAAAAAGGAAAGAATGAATGGCCGGGTCAAGATCCGAACGCATGACCCCTGGATATATCTCGTCGTTAGGCGGACCGTCCCGGAATGACCCGGACAATCCCGGATCAGCTAAGGACTGTCCCGGACCCAACACGGCCCGCCCTGGTACCAACACGAAATGCCGGATCGCCCAGGATCGCCCAGGATCAACACGGCGACACTAGGTACCTTTCCAGAGTCAAAAGGTCGCTAAACGGACCGTCCCGGACCACCCCGGATTGAAAGATTCTCCCGGACGGTCCCGGATGATCACGGCAATTCTAAACAGTTTAAAATTGCCGGGGTGGTGTCCCAGACCATGACGAACCATCCAGGATCCAGGATTGTCCTAGACTATCCCGGATAAGCCCGGACCCAACGCGGATCCAACACGGATCTGACCCCGGATCGGAAAAAGTTTAGTCCAGGACGCTCCGGGACAGTCCAGGCGGTCAGCGGGACTTGGGCTTAAGCAATCATAGATGTTAATAAATGAGTCGCAGTCTGTTTTCAATGTTTTAGACATAGTTTAATTTGCTGTGAGTTCAGTTCGGTTATATTAACGGTATCTAACAATTCCAATACAATGTCGTCAGTACTAGTCATTTTACACACACACACACACACACACACACACACACACACACACACACACACACAGGCGAATTTGAAACTATCTAGGCAAAACTATGGAAAATCTCTTTACAGAAAAGTATGACTATTAAATAGACTTGAACACAAAATGAGCAATTGATCATCATAAGTAGTTTCTTATTTTTCCACACTGTTGTCTAAAGTCGTCAGCTAATGGTTAAGCCATTTCACTGGAGGACTTTTGAAGCTTCCTGATAGATCTCCATTAGAAAGGACAAGTATTATTTTGCTAATCTGAATCGTTGGTAGTTTCAAGACCTGCAAAGTTCTGGGTCGTATTCAGATTGACATAACAAACCGAGCTCTCTTCCAATCAAATCACGGTTTTCGACAAGCAATCGCCTCTCAACCAATCGAATCACGGCATTTGACAAGCACTCGGATCTCAACCAATCAAATCACGGCCTTTGACAAGCACTCGCCGAACACTTGATGTGTTAGTACATTATGTATACTCCCCCATCTTTCGTCAGTCAAAACTGTTTTCGGTCTTCAACATTAGTAAAGTTATATCTCTGTCCAGTTAAACAGATTTAATATGTGGCAATAAATCAATATTATCAATAAGATCGGTAATTGACTTAAATGAACTTTGGTTTTCATTTAAGTCAACGTAATCCCCCGTAAAGGTAGATTATATTACAAAAAAGTGTCAAAGTTAAGTCTTTCATGACAAGAGATAAACTTGCATTAATTAGCCTTTGATATATCTCCTGCAACGTTACTTACAAACTATATTTTCTCTCCTATTTCACCGGCAGACCATGTCCTTTAATTCAAGGCCAAATATTATCTTAATACTCTCAATGCATTTTTTCCCTTTTTCTATTTTGCTGGATTTACTCGAGGAAATCTAGTTTGGTTTTAGAACTTCTGGAAAATCTCTAAAGATAGAAGTACAAATATCGAATACAGTTGAAAACATCATGGCAAAGGGAGAACTGACTTATCATGAAGAATTTCTTCTTTTGCCTCATTTCTTTTAAAAGACGTCTGCTGCAGATGCGTCAATATGCGCCTGCTTATGGGAAAAAGTTAAGTTAAGTGATGTAACAAAAGTGTATACAGAACACTATAGAAACTATCACGTCGCTATTACCATAACGTTAAGAGAATTCTTACATAAACCAGAACCATACGGCAGACATGGCCTTCGAGGAATTGTCAATCTCTAGGCGAGAATTATCTCACAAAGTATATAGACAATAGATGGGAGAATTCCCGGTAATTTGTCCCATCTCAATAATAAGATGTCTAGACGACTGCGTCATAACGCGATGGAACCGCCATGAAGTTTTGGTATGCGTGTACTTTATCAACGGTTATATCCTTTTCCAGGCTCTTTTGCTTCCTAAGAAAAACTGAAAACAAAGTACAGTGCAAGCTCTCTAAAATAACATCGGGTGAAAGCATAGAAATGGTTGTTACTCTAAAATAACATCGGGTGAAAGCAAATAAATGGTTGTTACTCTAGGAAAAGATCGAGTGAATGCAAAGAAATGATTGTTACTCCAGGAAACCTAGGGTGGAAGCATAGAAATAGTTGTTACTCGGGTGAAAGCAAACAAATGGTTGTTACTCTAGGAAAATATTGGGTGGAAGCAACGAAATGAGTGTTACTCTTGTAAAACATCGGGTGAAAGCAAAGAAATGGTTGTTACTCTTGGAAACATCAAGTGGAAGCATAGCAACTGTTGTTACTCTTGGAAAACATTGGGTTAAGGCACAGTAATGGTTGTTACTATAGTCAAACACCGGGTGAAAGCAACGAAATGATTGTTACTCTAGGATAACATCGGGCGGAAGCATAACAATTGTTGTTACTCTTGGAAAACATCAGGTTAAAGCATAGGAATGGTTGTTACTCTAGGAAAACATCGGGTTAAGGCATAGTAATGGTTGTAACTCCGGAAAAAACATCGGGTGAAAGCATAGCAATGATTGTTACTCTAGGAAAACATTGGGTTCAGGCATAGTAATGGTTGTTACTCTTGGAAAACATTGGGTTCAGGCATAGTAATGGTTGTTACTCTTGGAAAACATTGGGTTCAGGCATAGTAATGGTTGTTACTCTTGGAAAACATTGGGTTCAGGCATAGTAATGGTTGTTACTCTATGTAAACATCGGGTGAAAGCATAGAAACGGTTGTTACTCTAGGAAAACAACAGGTGAAAGCATATAAATGGTTGTTAATCTAGGAAAACCTCGGGTGAAAGCAAGGAAATGATTGTTAGTCTAAGAATACATCGGGTGGAAACTTAGAAATGGTTATAACTCTTGGAAAACATCGGGTTAAGGCATATAATAATGGTTGTTACTCTTGAAAAACATCGTTTGAGAGCATGAAAATGATTGTTTCTCTTGGAAAACACCGGGTTTAAGCTTATGATGAATTGTTGTTAACGTTGGAAAACATCGGTTGCCAGTGTAGGATTTGTTGTTACTCTTGGAAAACAGCGGATGAAAGCATGGAAATAGTTGTTTTAAAATAACTTTACATCCAAATTAATGTACATTTACGACCGTCTCTCGTGAAAATAATTTGAGGTAAAATATAATACATGTATTTGGTAGAAATGAAATTTTACTTTCGACACAGAGTTGAAAACATTGTTTGAAAATGGAGAAATTGCTCGTTTTTAAAAGCAGCATGGAAAAACGAGCAATTTCTCCATTTTCAAACATCTTTTGCGTCAATAGTCAAGGAAATTTGGTGAACTGAAGCCTTGTATTAGGTCATTGCTCTTGTTCCTATATAATCGATAGCGTTATAATATTCACTGGTTGGCCACACTTAATATGAACCGTTCCACAAGAAAACCAACATTATGGGCGCTGCGTAATGTAACGACCCCGATCAGCCTGTGCAGTCCGTATAGACTTATCCGGGCCGACACATTCTGCTCGGGGGTATAGCTGTATAGAGTAATGATTCATGAAACAGAAAATCCACAGGAGACAAACATTGTCTGTCCGGGTTTGCCTGCGCGGCTTGGTTATGCTGATCCGGGTCGATACTTTACGCAGAGTCCACAATGTTGGTGTTCTCGTGGAACAGCTTGTATTAAATCCTTTGTTGGAGCACGGAACTTATCTGTCTTGCCCATTTGCGTGTTAATAAAATCATAAAACGGGTGCAAGTAGTCGAGACTTCATTAATTGGAGGGTAAGTTCATTGCTTCAACAAACATACTGAACAAGTCGTTTTACCCCTTTCCTCTTACAATTCTAAAATTTGGCGTCTAAAACGGCACTTCATGCATTGGGTCAACACTTTCCTCAGCAGGCGACTTTGAAAACATCTAGGCTAAAATCTGTCCGAACATAAATATAATTATCTAATATAGTTAACATACTATGACGAAAGGAGAACTTGCACACTGTGAGCATTTTTTCTTTTGGCACAATATGTTTCATACATCGTCTGCTGTAGATACACCACAACTCGTGTGCATCAGGGAAAGGGTTAGATACTCGAAGGAACAGTCACACACAAAGGTTGTGCGGCTCGTAAATCAACGGATAACTAGTCTGAGGCAACTTAAGTGTATAATACTCAATGCAACGTTTATCCTCTTAAAGTATTTGACCGACAAATGTGACTACGACAAGCATAATGATTATTATAGACTTAAATCTGCCAGCACAAAATGTACGCAATTCGCACAGAGCAAATCAATATTTCAACACTGCTTGCTTTATATACCAATGGTGTACATCTAACGTTTTGGTAACGTTATGTTATAAATTGAATTAAATAATATACTATTCGAAATTAAAAGGATCCCATTTACAATTAAAAAGGGTGAGGGATTAGGTTGATTTATATAGAGGGCTCGGTATAAGCACTGCTTAACGGCTTAATGAGGTACAAAGTGCAAAGAAAGGCTACCGGGCATCCAGAACACCCCTTTCTGTCCGTTCATTTTCAAATTGGACACGATTTGTTTCCTCGAGTCGCGTGATCTATCATCGTAAATCTAGCCTCGTTATGGTAGCGCATTATGCCGTATTGTCAAAACTTACCGAAGGTATTTGAAATCAATTTTGAGATCAAGTTAACGGTAAGTAACCGCTAGATTCGCTTTTTGACTTTTGATTGTTAAATAATACTTGTGATAAACCCGAACGACACCATGTGTAAAAACTATCCATCGTCTGCGCATTTCAACTGCGCCCAAATTGGAACCTCATTGTGAGCTACACTTCTGGCATTTTGCACATACTTCAAACTGACGTGTAACAGATATTTATAGACAGTGCAATAGCAAGGTGACACTCGTCTATACAGCCACCATTTCGAGGGCTTGGCGTGAAATGGTTGTAACTTAAAACCTATTTTGAAAACCCTGGTTTAGGGGCAATTTTGACCCTTTTGTAAACAATGCAAATTTAGGTGCCATTGCTCAGAACGAGCAATGGCACCTAAATTGACATTGTTTACAAAGAAAAGTGATTTAACGCTTATAAAGACTTTATGGCGAGGTGATTAACCTTGGTAAAAAAAATACCAATTTTAGATACAACCGTTTCACGCCAAGCCCTCGATTTGTAAATATATTGAAGAACGCGTTTGCATGACGCACCCACTTTACAAGTTCACAACTGATCGAGGTGCATTAGCGATTATAGGCAAGGTCACCCAGGGGTATCATTATGGCGTTTAAGGTAATGATATGTATGGGGTTTATAAAGACATATAAACCCCCAAAACACATTCCCTGCGGTACTGTGAAACATGAATGATAATCCTAGTGTGAACATGCGGTGAGGTAATTGGGACCCTAGACTGGAACCACTCACCAGGGTCAACCATTTCCCACATACAACACATCTGCAGCAGACAACTTTGAACATATTCTAGTAAATAGTATTGAAACTCTCTATTAATGAAAGAATACTAATTGGAAAGGCTAGTCGTCTGCCGCAGAAGGTGCCAGAAAGCATCTGTGCATGGGTAAGGGTTATCTCCTTTTCTATAATAGCTATCCAATTATGTCTGAACCGATATTTGAAGAGTTTATAAAAAATGTTCCAAAGGTCGTCTTCAGCAGATGCTTTAAAATGCATCTGCGAGAAGGAAAGGGTTAATACACGTTCTCGTATGAAGTAATAAAAGAATAAAACAGAACAGAACATATGTTTTATTCATATGACTTGAACACATATGGTTCATCGTAAAAATATTTACAATAAACATGTGCATACGAAAATGAAAATACACACACAGTTTTGCAAAATACTACGGTAAGTAATTTTTTTCCATTTTTATGGCAAGACTTGTTAATTGACAAGTTCCTTGGATTTCAATTGAGTAGCACTTGGACAAAGAATTGTTTTAGCGGTGAAGTTCCTCGAAAACGAGATACATGGATTCAATCATTAAGCAAGACACATCAAATACTTTAACATGGTAGTAGTAACTCCATCCTTGGTTAATCAAGAACAGAGACGGAAACTGTAACAGTAAGCATGAAAGACAGTCAACGGTATCCATTCCAGTCGGACATCAGACACGTAGTCGTAAACGGCGACATCCATTCCATTCCAATCGGGCATCATAAACGCAGTCGGAAACGGCGACATACATTCCAGTTGGACACGGTATCCATTCCAATCGGGCATCAGAAACGTCGACGATTCCTAACCTTAGGATCAAGGACTATGCAGGTCTACTATTGCACAGCCTTGGCCTATGGTCAAATATGTATACGATGATATACACGAATTTTCAAATTCTTTATATGGGCACTGATTTTAATATATTGCGGCACGAGTAACGACCACTGTTGACTAATATGAGAGTGTATTTATCTTTGTTTTAATTGCTTGCAGATGTACTTTTATGTCGTGTCCTGTTGCTATACGAAAATGCGTCTCGCGTCGCGTATTGCGCTTGTACCCATATATATCGTCTCTGAGTTTCGTCATAATTGGGCTATACATCTTGGCTGTGCGCGACTTACTCTTCATTGACATTTAGTCTTATATCTATGTGTTTTACTTTTTTTATGTTAATATATATTAATGTTCTCATCATTAAAACGTTTATGCTTGTTATGTATTTGCTCTCAATTTTTGGAGGATATAAAGACTATCTATCTCACTTTACAGTATGCATTTTGTTCTAATTTCAAAACCACCCGTATGTCGGTTTTCACGTGACGTGGCTTCATGTCGGTTCACCCCATCGTAAGAATAAACCCTTTACCTCATATAGACGCTTTCTGACGCATCTGCAGCAGACGGCTTTTTGAAAACATAGTGACAAAAGAAGAAATTGCACAAAACGTGCAATTTCTCCTTTTGCCACAATGTTTTCCACTTTTTGGCATAGGTTATCCATTCAATTATGGAGATTTTCCACGTTTTGACAAAATACGTTCGAAATCGTCTGCTGCAGAATTGTCGTATGAGGGAAAGGGTTAACACAAACTATGGAAGTGGGGTCAGTGTTTACACCAATAAAGGATAGTATTGTTACCATTTGGTTTAAGGTCGATCAGATGTAATACCGGTGGAAAATTCATCTTTTAACTAGGCGAAGATTTACGAGACATTTTACTTTGTCTAAATACCAACGAAATGTTCCAACTCGCTGGATACTAAGGTGCCGCGTCAACCATAAACGTGGTAGTCCGTCCTTACAACGTTTTTCTTTGCCACACGCGATTTTAATCATAGTTCTATTTCAGAACCGTCGGCTTGGAAAACACGGGTGGTAAAACCATAACACATGGTTATTCGTTATTTAGATAAATATAATATTTTCCGAAAATTATGCGTCGTCTTTTACAATGACTTTAAAAGTGACCTGTATCAACGAAAGGGAAAAATAACAAATAAACAGAACACCATATAGGTAAAACTACCCAAAAACTTCTATAAATGAACTACAAGAATCATTTTAAAAGACGTGAAAACATTGTGACGAAATGTGAAATTGCTCATAATGAGTATTTTCTCCGTTTGAACAACGTTTTTAAAAGTCAACTGAAACAGTTGCACACGCATGTTTTAAAGAATTAAACGTACTATCACGAGGGGTCATTCTAACATGCCACGTCTCACTTACGTTTGACTTCGATTTGAGCTGATAGGGTCACATTTGCTTCAACAGACTTCACGCTTTGCCCCTTTCGGTTTGACATCTGAACGGACAATTTTGCTACTATTGTCGACGACGTTAAGACTATTTAGTGCGCAACAGATCAAGTTTACCCGATTAAAACGATTATATTTAATTTACGCGACCTTTGAATTCACGTAAATGGTCAGATCAGATGTGTTCACCTGTCAGTCTGTAATCAACAAGGTGATTGAGGACCTGCGTGGGCGGACCTATGGGTTTGGCCCATAGGGAACCGGGTGTGGGGGAAATGACGTGTTGTGTTATTGTGAGGTGCATTTAGACGGTATCGGACAAGTAGGGCTCTAGTTGCTTATTAATAATTGAGGTGAGTTCACATACGCAAATTGTCGTATAAGAGCCTTTATCGTCCGTTGCCATTCAAGAGTAAAATTGAATAGACTTGCAACTTCTAACACAATATTTGGAATTTTATTTCACTTTAACCCTCATCCCGCTGAATTCCAGTATCGGTATCATCATACCTGATTAATTACCAGTTCATACGTGTAAATGAGCTTGTCTTTACTAACATTTAGTGAATGAGTAGAAAACAATGTAGATCAAAATATCGCTGAACGACTGACTATACACACTGATTTTTGGTAACAGTGTTCGCAACTGTTGTTTAAAGTCGCACTTAGGGTGAGAAGCAATACTTGTCAAAGGAATGATCGTGCAACATGATCATTGTTAAGGCTTTACACAACGAATGAGCATATCAAAACAGGTATAGCAGATTCATCGGTATAACTGGTAAAAATACACACAAACTTGATCACCAATTTTACTCTATATGAGAAACTATCTTGATCCGCCCCTGATCGTCTCAAGTTAACAATTCCAATACGTATCAAAGTACTTAGAGGGCAGGAAGGTGTAAACTCCCTTTGTGTTGACTAATGACTCATAGGACCTCATGTCAAGTCTACGACAATTGAACCAAGCCGCATGAAAAGCGACATTCGTGGGGTTCAACTATTATCCTGTAACACTGTTATAGCACATTTGTTTCTCAGAAATATTTTCAAACAATATAGAACAAACATACCATGCACATTCTTACAGCCTGATCTTCGTGATTGTTTTGGCTACCATGTATTGAAAACATGGTGGTAAAAGGCGAAATTAATCTTGATGAGCTTCTTCCAATTTTGCCACAATGTTTTTAACTCTATTTAATGATTACACTCTCATTTGTGGAGATATTTCAAATATTTGCATATATGTTTGTTTAGTCGTCTGCTGCATAATTGTTGTATGTTTGTATGACAAGAAAGCAAAGTGTCGCTGGCTAAATATGATATTCGTAGATCGAAAACTGTCGAAGGTCGATTTTCCTATGTTATACCACGATCAGGAATGTTTGTTTACAGTTTTGCGAAATAAACGATTGTAGGAGAAACTATTGCAACTACTGTCCACATTTGCTTTCCGCATAGTCCAGCGTGATTATTTATTTTACATTGATAGAGTGATATTGTCTTTAAATGCATCGAAGTTGGAGGAACGTGTGGTCTGATAAAGCTTTAACACATTAAGGGATGTAAATTCTGTCTGATATGAACACAATTTAGACCTAAATATATTCATACCTATCATGTAAGCTTTTATCAAAATTCCCAGCATTTAATTAACGGAATAATGAAATGATATATTTAGAACTGTTTGCTTTGAATGTGTCGTAATGCTTCTCCTTCATAAGCAGTCTTTTATAAATATGGATTTGTTGAAATTTAAATTATGAATCCATTTCGCGAAAATTCTTGAACAGACCTCGTGGCGGAGGAGCAGGCTTTAAGTGTAACTTATGATACTTTACCATATAGCCAAAATGATCAACGCTTAGCTTTTTAACTGAACGTGTAAGGAGTTACTTTGCACAGGAATTATAAGTCAAAGTACCAAGTTACTTCTTTGAAAAACAAAATTAATATAAAAAAAGATTAAACATTTGAAAATGAAATTTTGACTAACATTTGAAAACGAAGTTGGAAAAGGAAAAATCCTAGATATAAGCGATTAATCTTTTTTCACGATGTTTTCAAAAATGTCCGTATCAATCGTATATTTGCATAATTGTAAACATATCTTTTTTTATGTTTCCATATACACAATCAAGCATTTCCAAACGAATGAAAGCTATCATACCCATTGTTGAATCTTTTCTCGAAAAGGTTTGCTATGTAGGGATTTATCACATAAACATTTCATCGTCTTTCCTTGACTTTCGTTTCGACAAGGATGCACAGTCAGCCAAACATTGCACATAAGTGTGGTATGTGTTATGTGCATGCATGTACATTATACATAACTACGTGTGCATGTACGCATGTATATACATATACATATTAGCAGATACAATTGCACACCACGATAAAAACACAAATCACAGCATTAGCTTACATTCTTTTATCCACTGACTCACCCAAGCATCAATTTATACTACCATTGCAAATATGTATATATGTTAGGATATGAAATACTACGTTTTTGTTTCATGTTTTATCATTGATGTACAATAGTCTATGATTCGTGAATGTTGTATACGTATAGCATATTTGGAGGCAATACATAATTACGTCTACCAATACGCTCGAAGATTGGGTGAGTAAACAACTAAGAGTTCTTTTCCGCTTTGCGACAACAACAACAACAACAACAACAACAACCATGAAGAAAATGACTTCTAACAAGAATTATTTTTTTTCTCAGATTGGAAGGAAAGATGCATTTTAAATCATAAAATTAACAAACCTTTCAGAGCAATGAATGGGCAACTGATAAGAAGAAAAAAGGTAATACAGATACATACGAATATAACCTTACGCTCGCACATCACACTATATAGGTCACTTTATTCTCGCTTTTTCTGCTTCATGGGGATGCTTTATATGTAATTTTACATTATAATATGACACAGCTAGTCATTTGAAAGTTATTCAATAACTCTAAAGGCTGATGCGTATCATATGAAATCAGGATATTTTAATATTGATGACGTCAATAATTAGGTCATATTTTAAGCTATTTAGGTCAATAAACAAGTACGTCATTGACATTTATCACTCCGTCATTTACATATTTCGAAAGGAGGCATTCGATTTATTTTTGAAAGTCAGTTTCTCTCATTAATAAGTTACTAATTTTTCACAAATGATATTGTACTGATTGTTTGGAAGACCAGAGAAAAATAATATTTCCACTCAGTTGTAGGTAAGACCTTTAAAGGGTATTTTTTTTTAAGTTAATTACTTTGTCTATTCTACTAAATAAATTATTTCAATAACTAAATATAAATTAACGAACAAAGATGTTTTTCTATCTTTATAGACAATCTATATAACCGAAAGGCAAAATAGTGATAGTGAACCCCGGTCCAGGGGACTAAGTTCGTGAGAATGTGGCGGCCGCGCCCCCATCCTGTCTACGGATGTACAGATAACCTGGTGGTGGTGTGAAAAGGAAATTTACGGGCGCCGGCCGACTTCGTCGATAACGTTGTAAAGTGCTTTAGTATCGAACGTAATGTAACCATTTCCCACACACAGTCGAACTTTCGGATATATCTCAAGCAGACGGCTTTTGAAAAAACATTGTGACAAAATGAACAATTGCTTATAATGAACAAGTTCACCTTCTGTTTCAATGTTTTCAAATATATTCAATTATTGTATTTTCGTTAACGAAAATGTCTATTTTATCAGATGTTTTCAAAATCGTCGTCTGCTGAGTATTTGTTGTATGTAGTAAAGGATTTACCCTTACCTTCGGTAAAGGAGTTTAAATAGGAGTTTAGCCGGTCGTTATGCGAGACTTTAACAATAATTGTGAACAACAAAGATCAAGATCAACCTATATACTAGTGTAGCTTAATCTTGGTCTACATGATGGCTATCTTGCAGAAATTCAGCTATATTTGGGTTATGAAAAGAACACTGTGATAGCTTTATTGCGAATGAACGTAACATATTGTTGTTTGATGACATAGCAAAAGGTGTTCGGAATTCAACAGAAGAATAATTCAATAAGATATATATTAGCCCAGCTCCAGGTAAACAAACCTTAGCGTATTTATGACAAGGGAAGATAACTGTATGGTTACAATTCCAGTTGAAACAGTTTAAAACATTTTGATTAAAGAAGAAATTGCTCATTACAATTTCTCCTTTTGTTACAATATTTCCAAAAGTCTGTCGTCTGCTGCAGAGACGTCAGTAAGCGTCTGCATGTGAAAAAGGGTTCAGCATAATATATTTTTTTTCCCTGAAAAATGAAAATGGGCATACATGCATATCAATATGATAAGCCGTAAATACTTTGTGCGTGTGCTGCCTTTTCAGTGTGTAGAACAATACATCGTACACAGTCTAGGCAAAGTTATTCAAGTCTCTTAGAATAACAAAACAGTCTATAAAATTTCCATTTTACGTTCCAGCTATTAGGGTCTTTAAAACTGCGAGACGGTATGAGAATAAAAGACAAATAAAATCTTTCAAACTACGGTTTACGGCTCGGTATAAAACCCATAATGACTGACGTGTTTAGACGTTTACATGTCTAAAAAGTAAGAGCGCACGTGAACCCTTTCCCAACATGCAACAAATCTGCAGCAGACGACTTTGAAAACATCTAAACAAAATTTGGAAATTCTCTATAAACGAAAAGTGTAACCATTACTTAGAGTTGAAAACATAGTGGCAAAAGGAGAAATTGCTCATCATGAGCAATTTCTTCTTTAATCACAGTGTTTTCAAAAAGTCGTCTGCTGCAGAGGCGTCAAAAAGCGTCTACACGAGGGAAAGGGTTGAAGAAGATAATTTAAAGCGCTGATGCAGCAGATGTCACTTTAAATTGTGGAAAATGGACACAACGGAAATAATCAGCTATACCAGTCTCGAACAATACTTCTACTCTACCAACAAGTATAGATCCATTTCAGATGGCGCTTAATTCTGAGACATCTTTCCAAGTAAGAGAGATGTACATGTATTTCAAGGGTCATTTCTCTATATCACAGAGGTTAAGCACAAATTTAGAACAACATCTCTCAAAATTGAAGATGTATATCTAAGCTAAAGCGATAGCTTTTTTTAAAATCAACATATCTCTACCAGTTTTAGGGATATTTAAGGTAAACATATCTCAAATGGTTTGTCTTATGATTACAATAACATATGCGCCCTTCCACGAGAAAAACCGACATAATGAACTCTGCGTAATGAGTCGACCTAGATTAGCCTGCACAGTCCGCGTAGGCTAATCCGGGCCGACACATTCCGTCTCAGGGGGATAGAGGTATAGAGTAATGATTCCTGAAGTAGAAAATCCACAGGAGGCGAAAAGTGTCAGACCGGATTAGCCTATGCGGCATGCTTATGCTGATCCGGGTCGATGCTTTACGCAAAGTTGACAATGTTGGTTTTCTCGCAGAACGGCTCATATGTTCTATATATATACACCAATAACGGAAAATCGTTTATGTTTCGTCTTTAAATCAGATTTAATTACACACAACCCATAAAGGTCAAGGTCAAACAGCATGATTGCACATGTAGACGTACTTTATATATTTCTTTATTTGCACGATTTTACATTATATCTTTACATCAATCTCATAAATTTCAAATAATCTATATCAGTATTAATTATGGTCAAATAATTTTAAACTGTAATCATACAATCTTGGACATAAATAACATGTATAATTGAGACAACTGGTTCCACAGAACATGACGTCAACTTAAGGAAACGCGTGTCATGATTTCGCGGTTTAGAAATTCCCGCGATGTGAAATCTACATGCTTCCGGTTCATTCATACCACGTCCTCGTGATGAAATTTACGAGCTGTTATTGTTATTGAACACTCAAATGTGCACCGACATAAATCAGTAAAGACAGTTAAAACGGCAATCATCATCATTATTATCATATCTAGTGTGCAGTGTAATGATATGACACTTCGATACACTCGCCTTAATCAACCGTGTAATGATACATAGAATAAACCGAATTATCAATAAACCGCATCAAGTAAATAGTCCCCTTTACCTTTTCCCACATACAACAAATCTGCAACAAACATCAATGCAACAATGTAGAAAATCTGTATACATTCAATAGCGTTGAAAACTGTGTGGCAAAAGTAGAGATTACTATTTTCTCATTTTGCCACAATGCTGCATTTACGCGCATGCTTGTTCATATAAAAGCAAACGGGGAACATTTTAAGAACCATTTTCAGGTCCGATTCTTGTACGATTTTATCAATAGAATAAAGCAGTCCGGTAACAGTCACGGTCATCTGATATGATAATAGGAGTCGTTCCACGAGAAAACCAACATTATGGACTCTGCGTAATATCTCGATCTGGATCAGCCTGCGCAGTTCGCGCAGGCAAATCCGGTCCGACAGATTCCGTCTCAGGGGGATAGAGGTAAAGAGTAATGATTCCTGAAACAGAAAATCCACAGGAGGCGAAAAATGTTTGTCATGCGGCATGCTTAGGCTGGTACGGGCAGATACTTTACGCAGATACCACAATGTTGGTTTTCTCACGGAACGGCTCACATAACCAACGCCACCCGAAAACCGGCATTACGAGAATTTACAAGTTAGGACAATTTCGAATAATGTGTATACTACTATAGTCAGTTTTTTAACATAACATATCTCAAGAAGCCTTTAAGATGCCTGTATAGCTACATGACGAACATTGAAGATCTTAAACAGAATGTGAGAAATCATTTGCTGATCAGGATCTACATGCGGTTGTCAAGTCTTCAAGGTAAGTTTTCGTCTGACGTGGTTCATACGTTTACAAGGGTACCCCTCCCTCTTTTGGGTGCCCCTCCCTCTTTTCGTGAGTAATATTATTTTCGTTCGTCAAACTTATGATTCGATAGCCCACACACAAAACAAGAGTTAAATCTAGTAGTTTAACCCTTGGAAGATAACCATGTACAAACTTTACGTGTATGTTAAAACACTAAACTAATATTTAGGACATAATCATTAATCCTTAATATTGATGCAAATAAGTATCTGTTTTGCATTACTTTGTTCGAAAAGGACCTTGCCTTTTGGTTAAAAATGGGAAAAGTTTCCATTTAACTTAAATGATTCATGAAAACCAAAGAACAAGAGCTGAAGTTAATTTATCAACAACTGCATTTGCACAGATGAATCCAATTCCCCTCTCTCACAAGTTCACTATATTCTAATATTTTAATATTTTTAGTTCTAAACGAATTTAGGCACCATAATATATATCATACGTATGCTTTAAATATTCATGATTATCATTTGTTCTTGTCACTAAAATCATTGAGTTCAATGTCTGATCAGACATTGCAGATTTTTCCCTGCATTGAGTCAGACGCTTCATCAAGAAACAAAACCCATTTAACACATAGTAAATGTTAAAAAGAGAAGAAAATGTATTTTTTCCTATAACAAAAAGCTAATTCGATGAGTTTACCGTGAACGTGCATTGAAGAAGAGTAACAAACTGTCAAATTATGTGTTTAAAAGAACATTCGTAAGTTAAGAAATCATTTAAATAATCAAATAAAGGCCATACAAAATGGACCATTTTACTACATCCCGGTTCAATTAGAAATTCATTGACACTGAAAACAGCGAGATTGTATCGTAGCCCTCCATGATCGTATAACCCTTCCCCAACAACGACAAATCTGTAGCAAACGACATTGAAAATATCAAGGCCAGAAATGTTGAAAATGTCTAAAAATTAAACTATACCAATTAAATATAGTTGAATAAATTGTGGTAAATTACGAAATTGCTTCTCCTTTTTCTATAATGCTTTCAACAAGTCGTCTGGCACAAGTGCGCCAAAATGCGTACGCTTTGAAAAGGGGGAGGGTCTTTGGACCATCGGACAAAGTGTAAGTATAACATGGATACACGGTTTAAAATATTGAAGAACAATGAGATTTGTTAATTTTCCCCCGCAATGATTCAAAAGTCGTATTCTGTAGAGACGTCAGAAGGGTCTGTAATATGGAAAGGAATAAGTGGTTATGAATGGGGCAACCCTCAATTTTAGTGACCGTGAATTGAACGGACCGTACATAACATGTAATGCGGGCAATTAAAGGCACATATTCGAAATGATAGTGAAACAATAACATCAGTAAATTACTGGACGTAATTAATGTACATAAGTATTTGTAACTACCATCTTTTACGGACATTTTCAGTCGTGAAAATTAAGTAAAAACTGTGACTAAGTAAGAAAAAGGGACAGCATGGGAAAATCTGATTGCGGTTTTACAGATTGCGTTGATAATTCGAGTATTAATTAGCCCTGTATAAACAAAATACACGGTAAATATAGACAGAGAAAAAAGAAAACAATGGCCATATTTAGCATTTTTAGCGATACGATAGTACTCATTCAGGTGTTAGAGGTGATTAACTACATTAGTCACTTCACCGCGTATTTTGGACACACGCATTGGTGTAAACACTGTAGAAGTAACTTGAATATATAAACTTGTTATACAACATCTGTCTGAAATACCGCTTCACTGAAACGCAATATAACAAAAAAAAAACAATCTTTGATTCGATAATACGACCGAAAGCCTTCTCCAGAATTTCACATAGATCCCTCCTGACTATGGTCTGTCCACCTAAAACAAGGAACTGTTTGAGATTGGCACAACATAGTCTGTATACAGTGCTTGTCAGGAACGTCTTGAAGGTTTCACAGGAGAACGGTGATTGTATTCAGGTCAATCTGGTCGTAATTGCCCTTTGGTTGAATTAGGTTGATTTTCCTGAACATTGATTGTAATTACCCTTTTGTTGAATTAGGTTGATTTTCCTGAATAGATTGTAATTGCCCTTTGGTTGATTTAGGTTGATTTTCCTAAATAGTGATTGAAATTGTCCTTTGGTTGATTTTCCTGAATAGTGATTGTAATTGCCCTTTGGTTGAATTAGGTTGATTTTCCTGAAAAGTGATTGTAATTGCCCTTTGGTTGATTTAGGTTGATTTTCCTGAATAGTGATTGTATTTGCCCTTTGGTTGATTTAGGTTGATTTTCCAGAAGCAAATCTCAAATACTTAGTTTAGAATGGTATATTATAATTTCTCGAACATTTAAATTATAACTGTGATGGATGGGTATAGTTATATGGTTGTTTGAAATCGATATGTTGTACACATACGAAACAAGTCGTACACACGTAATCATATCAACCCATTTCTAACGATGAATCATCAATATAAAAATAAGAATATTTAAGAATTGCCCGTTAGCCTTGAAACAACAACAAGCCTGAAATGAATGACTATTTCGGATAATCATCGTAATCTCTCTATTTACGTTATTGTATTGTCAATGTTTACCTGTTACTATCGACGCGATACTATCATGAATGAACAAAAACACCTTCATGTAAAACAGTTTATCTTTGTCGATAACATTTTCATTCAGAATGTGCATTCGACGTTGCCAAACTTTACGTGAAGGTACGCGACTTTCTCCAGCAAACACAATGAGGCGAAAGTATAAGCTACACTACTGGCCGATCAAACTGATATAAACCAATTGGGGCAAACCAATGCATGTTGAAGTGTACGTGCACATATACCCATGACGGAGACCAGTATGTGAAACAACTGGAATTGATCAGATTATGCGTTGTCTGATGCAATGTATGCTTGGCTTTTCAACTGTATGCACCGAGGAATGTCTTATTGGATTGCCGACAAGGTAGTTGGTACTTTCCCTGATGCAGAACCTTGGTAGTTTTCTACAAGCAAACGTTCGAAGACGTTAATGGAAAATTAAATGCTCGTGAACAGTTCCTCTGGACGAAATATCTTCAAATCTGTATCAGAAGTAGTGCTCTTTCCGACATGTGTGTACAATTCCTTCAGACGTTTTACAAATCTGTCGGTCCTAAAGTAGCTTACAAGGTCAACATGTTAACCCTAAAAACAAGGTAAACACTATAAACATTTAATAGGAATACTGCTATATCACCCGTTTCACGAGAAAACCGGGCCGACACCATCCGTATCAGGGGATTAGAGGTATAGAGTAACGAGTCCTGAAACAAAAAATCCACAGGAGACGAAAAGTGTCTATATGGGTTAGCCTGTGCGGCATGCTTAGGCTGATCCATGTCGATAGTTTACGCAGAGTTCACACTGTTGGTAACTCGGCTCATATCTTATTTGACCGCGTCAATCACATCACATTTAGTTTCTATATCATTAGACAGTAAGACCCATTGTGAAACTAAAAGGACGGAGGTACGATTGAAGCAGCGTCTACCTATCTCCTAGATTAAAACTTGTTTAGTCTCTAGAAGTCAAACATCGGGTTTCCTCGCTTAATACTTTCCCACATATAACAAATCTGCAGTAGACGACTGAAAACATATTGGCAAAAATTATGAAAAAATATCTATATACGAAAGTATATTTTTGAATAAAGTTGAAATTATTGTGACAAAAGGTGAAGTTGCTTTTGTCACAATGATTTCAAAGTCAACTTTATCCAAAACGCATCAAAACCTATTTGCAAGTTGAAACATGTTAAAGGTCCTCATTGTGTTTTGGTGAAGATATCAGTTTCTTTTCTGCTTCGTTGTTTTTCCAGAAAAATAGTATAATATGTACAATATACCTTATGCAGAATAAAATACTTATTATTGAGAAAGTCTGCATTCAATAATACAAATCTAGAAGAGGAAATATGCAAATACCAATGACGTATTAGCTCATTGACGAAATTGTTAAAAAGTATTCCCCAAAAAGATCAATATACTTACCCTATGACGGTATATAGGTCATGTGTAGCGTCATAGTCTATATTTAGACTTGACCTTAAATACTTTTAATAAACATTGAAATACATTACTGAAACTGCCTCAGTCGCGCTTTCTCAAGTTCACGATAACTCGAAAAGAAACCAACACACACGTAAGCGGCAATTTTGCTATAGGGCTCATTTCAAAAGTTCTGAATATATGCATGTTTGAATTATTTGAATAAATTATAAATGAAATTGGTCCTAGTGGACGTTTACATACTTTACATACATTCAAGTCTAGCAATGCTTCACTTACAACTAAGTAAGTCCTGGTGCATTTAATGTGTGTGTATTTATGAGAAAATGTACGTTTTCTTTGAAACGGCTCTTGATATTTGTGTACATACATGTATATCTATAATAAGTAATACATATCAGAAATTGGTAATTGAACCTTGGTTCTTCTTGTCAAATGTGCATGCAAAATGAAAACGTGAACTAGGCATAGTGTGCCCTTATATCAGAAAAACTCAGTGTCTTTGCTTCGTGAAATGGATATGTTTTCTCGTAATTAACCCATATTAGAAATAATAAATCAGAAATATATATTTCGTCTTTGTATAATTCGGCGTTCGTTCAATCCCGTATGTACTTTAAAAAAGAGTATTTTAAGTAATTGCAATCCATTTTTACTACAGATTGTCACACAATTTAGTTTTGATTGTTTCACATCAATTCAATGAAGTATATGGTCTCGTAAATCAAGGCCTATTCTATTGACATAGTTTATGACGGGCCCTACTTAAGGTACGCTAAAACAATTAAAAACAGTAATATTTGAGTCTTATTGCATTCCTAAAACGATGATTTATGGTAGACAATATAGTTTAATATCTAATTTGAATTTTACTTGCGTTTTATTATTTATAGTGAATACCCGATGTGATCCTTTTCTGTGTGTCACCTTTTTCTTTATATTGATCATATGGCACTCTAGAAGCTTTGCTTAACTGTTGCCGTCGTCGATGTTGTTCTTAGTTTAAATGAGTTATTGTACTCATCATGTCCACGATTGAAGATTAACCGGTCACCCTTATGTATGGTGTTATACTTTTCTTTTACAATATATTAAAGACTCTGGAGTAATGCCGTACTTATCCCTCCTGTTGACATATATTTTTGCAAAAATATTGAAAGTCTCAAAAAAAAGGAAAGTACAATTGTTCAATAGAGTTTGAAACATCGGAGAAAGTTCTCATTATGCAATTCTTTTCGAAAGTCGTCTGCAGTAGATCCGTCCGAATACGTCCGTCTGTTGGAAAGCGTTGAATGAGTTTAAAGTTTGGTATTCAGTATTCTTAAATTCAAAGAAATGTTTTCCCCCTACATGCCTTAATCTTAACTTGTCCGGTGAGATAGGTTCTAAGGACGGCGGTCGGACGCACGGACGCACGGACGGACCATATACCATGTTCTCCCTAAAGAACTCTATTTTATTATTTATATAATATACCTAACTTAGTTTAAAACATAGTGATGTTTTGTATGTTTTACAAAATCTGTTACAATATGTAATTGTAATATGTCTCTTAGCTGTAATGCTGTTAAATAACAATCCAACAAAATACTATCATAACGATAAATTGTAAAACGGTCAAACATGGGACTTGTTTACTTTGACATTTATTTTTTGAAAACAAATTTCTCAGAACGAGTCTATTTAACTTAATTAACAGACTGGTTATAATGAACATTGTTTTTCATCTATCATTGGTTGAGTGGCTATAATGGTCAGTTGAATGACCACTCCATATCCTTTGAAGTAACGCCTCCGATGTGAAGTGTTTACTCGTTTGTTTAAAGTTTTCCTTATCAAGCCCAAAGTTTTTACAGTGACCTGAACTACTATCATTCTAATATAGACAGAGTTTGCTAGATACTCCTAAAATTGGATTATTCGAAACAACACATCTGCAGCAGACGACATTAAAATCCCATTGGCAAAATATGGAAACATTCTATAAATGAAACAAGAGTTGCTGCAACATGCAGCAATTCGATGTTAGCGTGGGAATCAGCATTTTATGGCTTAAGAAATACTGTTTGATTCGAAAAACACGAAATATGATATAAATATATGATAACAATAGTATTTAGTTAAATACGTAAAACGAAAACAAAAATATATTTTCCCAACGTGTTGACCTCGATCTCCCAAAATTATTATACAAATTTGTCTGCGCATGTGCGTCCTTTTTTCCCCTTAATATATTCTTAAAATCGCAAAATTTAGCACAATAACTTCGCATTTATGAAACTATTCCCATTTTCCTGTTATTAAAACCCCGGTGGTTCTCAATGAGGTTACATAGACTCCGCTCTGGTATACTGCTTGTGTTCAGTGTGTGACTTCGTGTCGAAGTCAAGAGAAAGGAGGGAGAAATGTAACGGGAAATATAAATATATGGCTGACCTTTTCGTAAAGTTAAGCAACGATCATCGCGGTAAGTGCCTGGATGGTTGACCCGCGATGGCTTAACGCCGGTACACGTTACACTATGGTTTTAATTTACATTTTAATCAGAAAAAACTACTCGCATATAAATAGATTGGTTCACTAATCATAATCTTCTATTGCAAACCCGAACGAAGACCAGTCTAATGACGAACTGCTACGGAAATATCCGAGAGCTGACGGTAAAATACGGCGTATGCGCGATCAAGACGATTAACACGGCGCATGCGCAAGCCCATTGCACCAGTGGTAGTTCTAAATACAACCAATAGATATGCACTGGTGCTGATGCACCCGCGCAATAACAATAATTGAATAGAGATGAAAACAAAGGAAAACATTTTCATTGTGAGCAGTTTCTCCTTCTGCATTAGTGTTTTCAAAATTCGTCTGCTGCAGATATGTCAAAATGCGTCTGTATGTGTGATAGGGTTTATACGGTTGTTTTCGGATGTTATCATAATCTCGAGTCTAAATCATACCTACACTTTCCGTGTTCACCCAGGATGCACGAATAACCTGTTATACCACCATACCGACAGGAGGAGACCCGTATCAAGCACTCGCCATGTCGTGTCAAACATTTCGGATAATACTGCAGACAATAAGCTGTGATTCATATGTATTTACACTACATGTGTTACTTGAGGAGAGGGAGGCAATCGCTCACAGCTAGGACTGAGACCTGACTAGAAATCATTCATTTGTGGGATCAACCTTTGGAATTTACCCAAACGCTCGGTGCTAAATGATCGTTCAATTACCAGAATGCAGGCGCATAATGTGTTACCTATATAAGATGTGAAAACTTGTTAATAAACAAAACTAAAAAAATGTTCACACTTATGTTTTCGATATCATAGGATATAAGACATATTCTATGCATATTCTTTACTGATTTAATACAAAAACAAGATCAAACGTTTTCCATAAATAGTTTTCATTTTGATAAAAAACAATACTTTATTCGCTAGATGAAAATCGGTATTTCTTCGCTTTATCTATATGCATATTAACCCTTTTGTATATATAACACGTATGCAGTACACATTTTAACAACTTATATAAATTCTCTTTAAATGTAAATGAAGATAGTGCTAAACAAACTGACAAAAGGAGAATTTACTTTATTTTGAAAAGCCATCTCTTGTAGATGCGTCCAAATCATTATCACTTTGGAAAGTGTTTTACCGATACTTCTGTCATCTATAGAACTAGATTACCCCTATGAAATGATATTGAAAATTAGCCGTTCTATGGAATCTGCGTAATGTTTCGACCCAGATCGGCATGCGCAGGCCACGCAGGCTAATCCGGGCCGACACATTTCGTCTCAATGGAGATAGAGGTATCGAGTAATGACTCCTAAAACAGATCATCCACAGGAGGCTAAATGGGTCTGTTAGCCTGCGCGGCATGCTTAGGCTGTTTCGGTTCGATACTTTACGCACTGTTGGTTTTCTCGTGGAACGGCTCATTAATGATGTTTGTCCTCTGGGGAAGTAGTTCAAACTGTGTATGTGCTCTAGAAACCTACTTTTGCACTGTGACCTTTATTTTAATTTGCGGAACAACGCTTCCTGATTGAACCACATGTTGTGATTTTCATTGTTTGCTTTCCGTTATCATATATGGCATCATACACTTCTAAGGTACCATGAACTAGATATGGGCGATTCTATTAGATCCATGAACTAGATATGGGTGATTTTATGAGATCCACATATAGCATGCCGTAGTAACTTTTTTCTCATTGTATACAAACATATACTCAGGCATGATTTGTTCGATCTTTCCATGAAAATGAACAATTTCAAATATTGAATAAATCCATCGTTGTGCGTACCATTGAAGCCTTTTCCAGAGCTTTTTTCTTTCTTTCTCAAAGATGTGATAGTCATGGATTGGCCTTCCCTCACCGGCGTTCTCAAAACTGTGGGGTTAATATTATGACTGACTCGCTGATGCCAGGATAATTTGAGCCGTAGTACTGATAACTTGCCCAGGAAAAGCTGTGATATAAGTTTTTTTAAAGCGACGTAAAAGACCATCCAAAAAGCAAAATTTCTTTCTCATATCCTAATTTACAATAAAGGTAGTAATAATACCTATATCAAAAGGTTCAAAATCATTTCCTGTAAACTTATAGGCTTTAAGTAACTGCAGTGCTTTGAAAATGTATAATATGACAGAAATAACATTTGAGTTTATTTGAAAATAGTGTGGTAAAGGAGATCAATCACTACCATGTTATATTGCTTTCAGACTTTAAAAATGGTAGTAATGGCTTTCCATCCAATGTTGTGCTGGATACAAATAGAACATTCAAAAATTCTATATCGCTCATTAAAAGGTAAGGTGAATGTGAATGGATTGCGCTATATATAGAATCTGGAAGCACAAACCGAACAAAATATCTTATGAGGATAGAAAATGTAAAACGATATTTTTAAGAAAGTATTATTTAAACAAAATTATATTGAAAATATCAAACTATAATTTTTATTGAACTTCTTAAGTCTGAAAATGAAAATATACTTAAAAATATATCAATAATATGATTAAATATGCAGATAAGCTTTCATGAAATCAATAATGAATTTGGGACATTGGCTAAATTAGGCAACTTTGTGTTTTCTAATTGATTTTTTTTTTTTTTTTTTTTTTTTTTATGATATAACTATTTTTTGGCCATGAGTCCGCTATTTGGCTTTGTTAAAGCAAATGTACGGGAAAGAATATATTCTATATAATTAACCCTTTCCCACCTGCAGACGCATTTTGACGCAATAGCAGCAGACGACTTTTGAAAACATTTTGGCCAAATGTGAAATTGCACATGATGAGCAATTTCACTTTTGGCCACAACGTTTTCAACTTTATTTAAAAAAAATAAAGCTATCTTTTATTGAAAATGTTCAGGTTTTTGTCACCATGTTTTCAAAGTCGTCTGCTGCAGATTAATGCTTTTCCATACGTATGTATGAACTTGCTGAAACTCATACGACATTACTCATCATAAGGTAGAATGAAAGCTACTGGAATGTTCTAGACTGCCACAGATTAAGTGAAGCTAGTTGTAGACAACACTTTCGTAATAAAAGCTAAATCATAAATATCATGGCGATCGTAAATCAAAAATCGAAAAACGCTCCCTGCCAAGGTAGTTAATTTTCAATCGAACAAACTGTGTGCTGTGTCAAATAAAAATGAGTTCCTTTCTCGTTCTTTATTTATATACAGTTCGCACTTTCCGCCTTATTCTTTTAGCCGGGTCGAGCTTCATAGCTCAGTCTGTATGTAACAGCAACGGTTGTGGAGTGAATTCTCTGCTCATTTATTATGAAGAAATTTAAGAAACACTTTGCTTTAAAATTAAACGGACGCCCTTAATCCCAATCTTTCACTTTTAATCAGACATTCAAGGTGTTAAGCTGTTAAACAATTGCTACAAGTATTTCTACGCATCTACAGGAGACGAATTTCTGAAATCATTGCCATAATATCTCATGATGAACAAATCCTCCTTTTGTCATGTTTTAACACCATTCAGTAGTAATAATTTCATTTGTCGAGATTTTCCATATTTTGGACTATATATTTTTTAAGTCGTCTAGTGCAGATTAGTTTTTACCCGTGGAAGTGTTAACCCTTTCCCTAATATAGACGCTTTCTGACGCTTCTGCTGCAGACGGCTTCTTTAAAACAGGTCGACAAAAGAAGAAATTGCTAAAAAACGAACAATTTCTCCTTTTGCCACAATGTTTTCCACTTTTAGTCATAGGTTATCCATTTAATTTTTAGAGATTTTCTATTTTTTGACAAAATATGTTCAAAGTCATCTGCTGCAGAATTTTCGTATAAAGTGTTGATCAACTTGCTTTGTGGAAGAAAGCTGCTACGATTGATGAGATAGTGTCGGAAATGTACCGCATCTCTGTCCTGATATTTCCCCCTGACTACATGATGGCTAGATGTTCTCCTTTTTACCTGTGGTTGATGCTATTTTAACAGATGTCTTGTGTAATAAGGTGGTTGTTTTATTGGACCATCTCGGATATGAAAGGTGCCTATCATTTAGACGAGATGCGCCCTTTAAATGATTTTCAATTAAAGAAAACATTTGATTTTTTTTTACATCTATATTTTTCTATTTAACAATTTCCAATAAATTACTCCGCCGAAAAGACGGTAACGTCAACAATTTGTAATATAAATTGGTATTTGTAACTCAAAGATCAACACAAATGAAAGTTGATGCAAGGCATCAATGTCGCCGGAAAAGACTGCATTGATTCATTTTTTAACACACATTTATTCTTGACTTTCATTAAATGTTTTCATAAAAGACTAATTCCAGGATTTTTGAAATCCCACATACAAATTTTAGGATTTATTTTGGTCAGGATTTTGGATTTTTTGTATTTGTCAATAAAACCACAACAAATACAGTTCGGGATTTAAATCTACATGAAATAAAAAGCTACTTAACCCTTTCCATGTCTGAAGCAAAAATGAAAACCTTTAAACGTTTAAAACATTGAGAAAACGGTTAAATTGATGAAGACATGAACTTCCTCCTTTTTAATAATAATTATAATAAGTATTTCACAGATGTTAAAATTTATCTTCATATGTTTAAAAAATAGACCACATATCAGCTAAACTGTTTATTTAAATCATTGATGCATACAATATATGTATGGCGCAAGAGAAAGTCCCATTACTATTTAAAAGGTGGCAAGTATGAAATTAATTGGGTGCGAAAGACCAGATTTTCTTCATTTCTAAAATTATTGTTTATCAGAGTTTGTTCTTTTCTTTATTTGTTTCAAGCCAAATAAACATTCAATATCACAGATATTTAATCATTTAAGTGTGTGATATTAGCTATTTATCTGTACTATTAGGTGTTTGAGTAAATGTTGACCTCGTGTCAAGATCGAGTCGTTGCGACATCGAAGAAAGTGAATAAAAAGTCAGGCAAAGCTTTAGTGCATGTTTTATTCCGCTGCATTCGAGAGAAAAAAAAAAGCATTTCTATATAATCTTTCTTTCTCCTACATTCGGCCCATGCACTCGTTTCGTGACGTATAAGAAATCTATTTTTCGAGCGACACTTTTTGTCTGCATAACTCGTCACTTTTCTAAGCTTACAATTTATTTTCGGTCCCTTCCTTTTATATTTTGGCAATATGAAACTAGGTCATGAACTGAGGAAAAAGCGTTTGGACGTTCACGACCGATAAACAGGTATATATTTGAGACATATTTTCACAAAATATTTCTTATTTGTGTTTATGTTACCAGATTATGTTGATACTTATCTAAAATAAATAATATTTTGACCACTTGCTTCTTCACATCGAAATGCGCATCCGCGAAAATCGATGTTAAAAGGTCACTATATTTAGCTTAGAAACAGTTCCTATTTTAGATATAAATGGATTAACATTATTAAATGAATTCTACACAAATCAAGACATCTCTTTGAACATGAAAATAACATTTAGTAAGTTAAAATTGCTATTAAAAGGAGAATTCGACGAGATTTTTATCTCGATATTGACACATAACAGTTTGCAGCAAGTCTAGCAGGGACTCTTTTGTCTTCGTAAATAAGAATAAAAAAACATAAATGCGAGTCAAAATAAAGAAACTGCAAATACTTAAAACATCGGATTATTTATTTCATTTAAGACGTGTCATAACTAAGTGTTTTTAAACAAACACAATTGTAATATGTTTAAGACATTTAATTTTTTTTTTTAATAATAACTCTCCTCTCATATCATTTCCGAAAAGCTATTAACACTATAAGTCGCGGCCTTCTGCCGGGCGACTAATAAAGAAGAGGCAGCAAGGTAATGTGTACTAATTGGTAAAAAGGAAACATTTAAATTGCTTCGCGTATCCTTGTATAAGAAATACTTTCAAAGTCAAATATAAAAGCATAACTTGATCAGACTTCACTATCCACGATGGAAATCATTTGGCATTAAGTAACCTTTACAGTAAATGAACTAAAATTGATTTGTTAATTGGCGATTATGCATGTTATGAATATTTCAGCCATATCATTGCGACCAGTTCACCAACAGCGATATGTCTTGGGCATCAATTATCGATACAGCGTTCTTTACAAGTAATTTAATGTTTTGTCCATATATACTCTTGAGTCGATTGGTGGAACACCAACTAGTCTTATACTGAATTTTGTCAGGGTGCGAAATGATGACCCCTGTATTGGCAATGAAACTCAAAATGATGACCCTGTATTGGCAATGAGACTCGAAATGATGACCCATGTATTGGCAATGAGACTCGAAATGATGACCCCTGTATTGGCAATGAGACACGAAATGATGAACCCTGTATTGGCAATGAGACACGAAATGATGAACCCTGTATTGGCAATGAGACACGAAATGATGACCCCTGTATTGGCAATGAGACACGAAATGATGAACCCTGTATTGGCAATGAGACACGAAATGATGACCCCTGTATTGGCAATGAGACACGAAATGATGACCCCTGTATTGGCAATGAGACACGAAATGATGAACCCTGTATTGACAATGAGACACGAAATGATGAACCCTGTATTGGCAATGAGACACGAAATGATGAACCCTGTATTGGCAATGAGACACGAAATGATGAACCCTGTATTGGCAATGAGACACGAAATGATGAACCCTGTATTGGCAATGAGACACGAAATGATGACCCCTGTATTGGCAATGAGACACGAAATGATGACCCCTGTATTGGCAATGAGACACGAAATGATGACCCCTGTATTGGCAACTATTACACAATGACCCGTATGCCAAATTCGTTGAAATCCTCTAATTCCTACCAAACAAATGTTCTGTTAAATTATAATTTTCATCAATTGCACATGTAATTAGATGGGATATATATAGATCTTATTTAAATATATTTATAATAAAGGGACTTTACTCTCGGCATTTAATCTAATGTTAATGGTTTTGCAGTCATCAGGAAACAGTCCGTTCCTGAAGTCGCTATAAGCTCATTAAAGCCGAAGGAATCCTTGTATACCGCAAGGTTTTATTTTGGGGGCGTACTTGTAATTATGGAGGCATTTATTTTATGGTGTTTCTGGCTAAACCCTTTATTTTTGCGTGGTGTTTTTATGACACCAATAAATTACCTACTGTTTAGTGTTCATTTAATAGTTCCGCACTTTGTAGGGTGTTTATTGTTAAAAATGCGCGCTAGGGTGACTTGTGGTTTGTTTATTTGTCTTACGCGCGCCTTCCTTCTGATGTCACTTCGCTCCATTAAATCTTTTTGCTTGTCTTTGAGGTATGTCATAACAAAAACAGCTATTGATCATATAGTCAGTGTTAGTAAAAAGTCTCAGTCGATTTGATGCATTCACACAGACTCATCGCAGGGATTCAGTCTATATTTTTGTTTAATGAACGTCCGATGAAAAACTAAAAGTATAGCTCCTTCGGACGCACTGTGCATTTCGTGTTTATATATCAACATAAACCTAGTCAATCGAACATGATCCATTTTCTATGTTGGGGCTCAATTTTCGAGGTGATAAAAATGTTATGTACAGTGTGGAAAACACATCTCAACACTTCAGTGATGAGTTTGATGGCTGTATGGTCTATATTCTAGTTTCACACACAAATTGAAACAGTTTTCACTGAACGTTATTGTTTATTATCCTCTACCAGGCAGGGGCGGATGACGTTAACCCATAACATGTTAGTAAAATGTTGTTCCGCTAAATTCCTATAACTTGTATCATATCACCAGTCATTCTAACTATGTTAGTGTCAATTGCAATATTGAGGTTTTTGTACACTTTACAGATTCAGATGAGTCAGCTCGTAACGAGCTGTCTCACATGAAATCAGCGTTCTTTGCTTTTTAGTTATCAAATTAAACCAAAAACCATAGTACATTATAAATGGAGTCGAATGATTTTGAACATGAAAGAGTCTACTCTAGGGAATTCGGAGCTTAAAGAGTTAAAGAGGATCTTACACGTTTATTTATACATGAGAAGTTTAAAATATAGTTAAGAGTCGTGCATTACCATACAAATATAGGTTTATTTATTTATTTATTTGGGTTTCTTAGGACACGAATCATATACACTTCATAATTGTGATGTGTTCGTTCCAATTTGTCCTCGTCGGCTTTATATACCAAAATGATATGATTGAATAATCTGAATAATTAATCTAAGAATATATGTACGTTAAAGAAATCGGCCTGTAAAGTTTTATCTTATTGAAAATAGTATACTCTACACGAAATTATTCATGCAATAAAATTAGGGCTTATGCATAATGTTACATCACTTTTTATTCTGCTGTGTTTAAAATGAATGATGGCTGTACATCTATTAGGCGACGTTAATTTCGACTGATACCTTTTCCATTACGCTTTGGTTGAATGTTTACCGTTATAACTTATTGCAATAATCCAGATGAAGTTTATACGTATGCCATCATTCCAAACAAATCTGAATAAAATAACAAAACTAGATTCTTGACTAAATACGTTATGTATTATTAAGCTCAAATTATTAAGTGAACAGTTTATCTATTTTAACAGTGACATTGATTCAAATTTCCAAGACAGAATCAAAAGTAAGCTTTCAAGTTTCAACATAGCCTCTCTACCTTAGCAATATACTATAATATACTTGTTTGATGTTTGTATTTGTATAATATGTACACATGCCACTATAATAAAATGTTACTTACTATCTTACTTACTTACAACCCGTTAATCCAAAATAAAATTATAGAGCGGAAATAATTATTTTGGTTCACCGAAGAATGATGACAATTACCAAAACTAACGACCGGAGTTTAGCTTTGTCGAAAATCTTGTAAAAAGCAGTACAATAAAGTGTTTGAAATTGGGTAAGATCCAGAGATGCAATTGCGTTAAACGGTGGGTTAACTTTATCTGTATCGATATCGTTTAGTTTGGTGCAAAACTGCGTTTTCAATCACGGAAATATGGAATCTTGATTAGCCTTTTCCACATTTATATTTTCAGCCCTGTCTTACAAAAAAGGTTTTCTCATTTTAAGTACATATAGTTTGGACGAAGTAGTTTCCTGAGAGTGATGCCGTTTTAGCTCAGTCGATGCAGGGGTCGTGAGTTTGCCATGATACAATCCTTTACCACTTGCAGACATATAATCAACACTGGCAGCAGACGACCTTTGAAAACATTGTTGTAACAGGAGTGTCGCTCATAATGAGAAATTTCTTCTTTAGACACAACTATATTCAATAATTACAATTCGTTAATAATTGCTACATTTTTGTCACGATGTTTTCAAAGTTGTCTACTGCAAAATTGTTGTATGTGGGAAATGGATAAATGCAATACCGTAAACTCATATCAATCAAACACTCGGAAGTTATAACTAGTCACTATGACTGGTATTTAAAATCTAGAACGGTTGACAAATAATTGTCCCTTTAACTTGACGGTGAACCAAGTATGACCACTCAAGATCACGTTCAATACTTTCGAATGTTATGTTACACCATAACGTGCAACTCTAGGAGACATTGGCTTAATTGCAGAGCACTGCCCACGTGATCCAAGTGTCATGGAATCTATTCTCGTGACGATCTAGTCAAAATGTGGGACCTCAACAAAGACTGTTATACACGAAGCAGACATCAAGGCTGATTAATATATTTTACAAGAATTCACTTCAAAATCAAAATCAAATATATCAGTTTAAAATAAAACCTCGCACCGTGCGTTCAATGGTATCAAATGCTCAGAAATTATTTCTTTGCTTCAAAGTAAGACTTTTGATTGGTCGAGAATGAATCATCTTCCGACCAATCAGATAGATTGAACACATACTCTGAGCACTGAGTATTATAGGTGTTATTGTTTTGAAGCCTGTAGCTGGATCAGTGGACCAGTTATACTCGTGAAACACTCTCTAACGTGTAATACCTGAACATAATTGTATGCCCCACCCTTTTTAACGTGTCGTGTGGATGTTATGAACTTAAGGTCGGGTACGTTATAGTAAATTCTTCCCTGCAAAATCCATTTATTAATCACAAGAAAGCATGGTTATACTAATAGAGGCTTCTTGTACTTCTTGGTGTTCCCAATTTTGATTATTCCATTCTTTGATTTATAACGCTGCCTATATCTCATCATTACATGGGTCTTCACTGATCGCAGATTTATTCTTAGACGTAGTACGCAAATGTAATTAACCTGGCGTCCCGTGAACAAAGAAGAAAATTCCACAATTCAGAAAAAATAACTACATGTAATTGCAAGTGATTAAGAAAACTAGTGGAACATTTAGCCACATGAAACTATGTCATATGACAAAAAGTATATAATCAACGAATTATGTAAGTATGATAATTAATTTGTATTAAAAACAACTGAGGGGGAGATTTTTTTTTTATTAAGGATAAAACACTGATCATTGACCATTTAACTTGATGTGATGGCTTAAGAATATGGAGCAATTTAAACAAAAATCACAATGTTTTCAAAAGTCATTAACTGCTAAAGCGCAACAATTTTATCTGAATATGAGAATATGTTTTTATAAAAACAACTGAAAATATTAAAATATTCAAAGTAGGAAGCCTATCATTAACCCTTTCCCACATTTAAGAAATTTGCAGCAGACGACTTTGAACATATTTTGTAACCAAATGGAAAATCTCTATAATTGAATGGATAACCTATGACTAAAAGTGGAAAACAGTGTGGCAAAAGGAGAAATTGCACGTGTTGTGCAATTTCTTCTTTTGTCACTATGTTTTAAAAAAAGCCGTCTGCTGCAGAGGCGGCAGAAAGCGTCTATATGAGGGAAAGGGTTAAATATAGGCTATATATATGTTGTAAAAATTAGTCAGAATAAGAGAAAGAAAAATATAAGGTCCTTCTTCATGAACACGTTCGGGAAAAAAACCCGAATCTTTTAACAAGGATACGTTAGGGGTGGGGAGAAAAAGGCGAGCAGGAACAATCCAATATTAAAGATATGGCTATTTTACGGGCGTTTTATGAGCGCGCCGATCAGTGCGTAATGAGAGAGCCGCAGTACGACAAGGCAGGCTAGAATTACCTCAGCGATGGGAACAACACTTACAGCTTCAATGAAGTAACATTGACTTACAATTGTTAAATATTGAAGTAGCATTTCGATGCTATTTCGTGTCTGTTTAACCGATATAAAACTACATTTGCCTAAACATGTACTACCTCTGGTTTATCTGCATCGTGAATCTTATTCACATGCTCTCTAGTGTTTTCCGTCCGAGGGAAACATTTTTACTTGACCTGGCCTGAGTCATTGAAACACCAAAATTATTTGATGGAAAAGTCTGATTTTGTTCATTTTATGTAGGTTGTTTATTGAACCAGAGCAGGGCAAACGGCCATCCTTAATGAGGTATTATATTTGTCAATTATCAAAACACGCGCAGATGTTTGTATGTGTACAGGCAGGGTATTTACTCTGTATTCCGGAGTACAACGTGTTTGTTCACCCTTGTTCTGCTTTATATATGCGACTTTAAACAACATTTTCGTTATGCTTGACTCTTTGATACAACTGCGAATGATGTAAACACAAATCGGCATGTACTTTCGCGGAGTCAAACTTGTTAATCATTGCTCGCTATCAATGTATCAATGTAAATGTATCAATCTTTAGTATTAACAGTTTATGAAGATGTTGGAATTTGTCGAAACTTTGTCGAAAATCAGGGATGTTAATAGGAATGAAGCCGGATACAGGTTAATTGTGAATCAATTATTCGGCTGAGATAGAAATATTTTACACAATTTAACGGCATTCCTGCATAGTGTTTTTAAATCTCTTGAAAACATATTTCCATGTGTTCGCTATTTATAAATGTGGAACATTTCAAAGACAGTTCAAACAGCCCGAAAATCTACCTTTAAATTATAAGTTTTTGAACCAAACAACCTTCTTGTAAATGTCGGCTAAATGCCAACCAATCGCAAATGCATGTTAAAATAAGTTACAGTTACAACTGTTTCGTGTAAAGCTATCATAAAATGTCAATGGCCTTATAGTAAAGTTTGGGTTGACTCGATACAGAAATGCTAATTTGGTAGTCGTTGATTGACTGGGTGAGAATCCATTACAAGGTGACAATTTCCTAAATATCTTAGCGAAGCAATTTTATATGAACTCTCACGAAACCCTAGACGAGCGGTGAATTAATCGGTCAACGTAACCGGAACACGTGATATATGAAATTAGTTAATGTGTTCAAGTAGACAAACGTCCCTGACTCATCAACACCAATGTATCAACCGACCATCTTATCAGATCCCAGAATCAAGAGTCGTAAAGTTACTGGAAACTATTATCAGGAACATTTGATATCAAAAGTGAACAACTTTTGCCCAGACCTGTCATCGAACTTAGTTGAGAGCAAATACATCATGTATTATACATGAATATGCTGGTGCCAATAAGCATGCCCTTTTCCGGGTTTTCTTGTAAAAGAGAAAGAGATGGTTGTTCAGTGTCCCTAACAACCACATAAGCCAGTTCTTATGCGATTTTTTACATTTCCGGTTCCTTTGTGAACATCAGTCAATCATGACCACTGCGAACAGGAATCGAATGTGAGACGTAATGTGTTTAATCCCCAACGCTTACCGCTCGGTCGAACCAGAATCCCCTGGGGTTTTCTTTGAGCTCGAGGCCTATATAAGCTTGTCAGGGAAATCAATGTATCGTGATACTCACCAATTTTATACTATTTTCCGGTAAGCGTAATCAAGAATCAACCACAGAAGTCTTACTTAAATAGTTTTAGGTTAACACTACTATTAACTTGAACTCTTAAAATCAAACCGTTGCTCATATAAAGAGTTCTTTCTCTCTTCTTTATATTCCTCATACACTTTCAATTCTCACACGTTGTTTTCTAAAAAGAATATTTAGCAAAGAAATTACTATCCGGTCTCACATACACCAAATCTGCAGCAGCAGACCACTTGGAAAATTTCGAAATTCTAAATAAATGAAAGAACAATTATTTAATAAAATAAGGGGAAATTATTATGAGCAATTTCTCCTTGGTATAATGATTTCAAACATCGTCTGTTGCAGAGACGTCCGAAAGCGTCTATATGTGAGAGAATATTAAGAGTTTACACTGACCGAACGACCTATATGACTGAGACAGCTGAAAGGTCAGCGAGGTTTATCCAACCTTCATGACATATATCAATGCAAGTTGACCTATACTCAGGTGTAATTACAGAAAAACCTATTTAACCATTTTATTTCTGAGCCTTTAAAGAAAACGAAATGTCTGATGCCTAGGGACCACATGAACTGAATTAGCTCTTGTCCCATGATAACTGTTTTTAAAACTAAGTCGATGCATCATGTTGTGGACTTTTGACACATGTAGTGTGCATATTTTGCACTTTTATCGGTCCGTTTTCTACATTTCCTGCCGCCGAAGGTTTAGTTTATGAAGTATATAAAGTAAGATCAAAACGGGTATGCGGCAATCTTTAAGCTGTCAAGTCAGGTTGACGTTCATCAGTTATGAGTGACGGACGGTATTGTGTCTGGGGAAAGGTGTGAACTTTTCTCCTTTAAATAGATGTACCCAAGAGCACCCCATCTGTACCGTATGCCCCTTTAAAGGGATACGTCTATTTTACGCTGTTCACCGATAGTGATGGAATCGTGAATTTGAGATTATGTCCATTTCGGGTAACATGGCAAATAATGGCAATATGATTTGGTAGATCAAAACACCACGTGTAAACAGAATGCCCTTTAGCCACAACACTACGAGTAAACTACATGTCCTTGTCCGACAAGACTACGAGTAAATTACTTGCCCTTATCCGACAATACTACGTGTAAACTATATGCCCTCATCCGACAATACTACGTGTAAACTACATGCCCTCATCCGACAATACTACGTGTAAACTACATACCCTCATCCGACAATACTACGTGTAAACTACATGCCCTTATCCGACAATACTACTTGTAAACTACATGTCCTTGTCCGACAATACTACGTGTAAACTACATGCCCTTGTCCGACAATACTACGTGTAAACTACACGCCCTTGTCCGACAATACTACGTGTAAACTACATGCCCTTGTCCGTCAATACTACGTGTTAACTACATGCCCTTGTCCGACAGTACTACGTGTAAACTACATGTCCTTGTCTGACAATACTACGTGTAAACTACATGCCCTTGTCTGACAATACAATGTGTAAACTACATGTCCTTGTCCGACAATACTACGTGTAACCTACATGCCCTTGTCCGTCAATACTACGTGTAAACTACATGCCCTTGCCCGACAATACTACGTGTAAACTACATGTCCTTGTCCGACAATACTACGTGTAAACTACATGCCATTGTCCGACAATACTACGTGTAAACTACATGTCCTTGTCCGACAATACTACGTGTAAACTACACGTCCTTGTCCGACAATACTACGTGTAAACTACATGCCCTTGTCCGACAATACTACGTGTAAACTACATGTCCTTGTCCGACAATACTACGTGTAAACTACACGCCCTTGTCCGTCAATACTATGAGTATACTACATGCCCTTGTCCGACAACACTTCCAGTATACTTAATGCCCTTGTCCGACAACACTTCCAGTAAACTACATGCCATTGTCCGACATCACTTCAAGCAAACTACATGCCCTTGTCCGTCAATACTACGTGTAAACTACATGCCCTTGCCCGAAAATACTACGTGTAAACTACATGCCTTTGTCCGACAACACTTCCAGTATACTACATGTCCTTGTCCGACATCACTTCCAGTAAACTACATGCCCTTGTCCGACATCACTTCAAGCAAGCTACATGCCCTTATCCGACAACACTTCCAGTATACTACATGCCCTTGTCCGACAACACTTAAAGTAAACTACATGCCCTTATCCGACAATACTACTTGTAAACTACATGTCCTTGTCCGACAATACTACGTGTAAACTATATGCCCTCATCCGACAATACTACGTGTAAACTACACGCCCTTGTCCGACAATACTACGTGTAAACTACATGCCCTTGTCCGTCAATACTACGTGTAAACTACATGTCATTGTCCGACAATACTACGTGTAAACTACATGCCCTTGTCCGACAATACTACGTGTAAACTACATGTCCTTGTCCGACAATACTACGTGTAAACTACATGCCTTTGTCCGACAACACTTCCAATATACTACATGTCCTTGTCCGACATCACTTCCAGTAAACTACATGCCCTTGTCCGACATCACTTCAAGCAAGCTACATGCCCTTATCCGACAACACTTCCAGTATACTACATGCCCTTGTCCGACAACACTTAAAGTAAACTACATGCCCTTATCCGACAACACTTCCAGTAAACTACATGCCCTTTTCGACAACGCTTCTAGTAAACTACATGCCCTTGTCCGACATCACTTCAAGCAAACTACATGCCCTTTTCCGACAACACTTCCAGTAAACTACATGCCCTTGTCCGACAACACTTCCAGTAAACTACATGCCCTTATCCGGCAACACTTCCAGTAAACTACATGCCCTTATCCGGCAACACTTCCAGTAAACTACATGCCCTTGTCCGACAACACTTCCAGTATACTACATGCCCTTGTACGACAACACTTCCAGTAAACTACATGCACGTGTCCGTCAATACTACGTGTAAACTACATGCCCTTGTCCGACAACACTTCCAGTAAACTACATGCCCTTATCCGGCAACACTTCCAGTACACTACATACCCTTGTCCGACAACACTTCCAGTATACTACATGCCCTTGTCCGACAACACTTCCAGTAAACTACATGCCCTTGTCCGACAACACTTCAAGTAAACTACATGCCCTTGTCCGACAACACTTCAAGTAAACTACATGCCCTTATCCGACAACACTTCCAGTAAACTACATGCCCTTGTCCGACAACACTTCCAGTAAACTACATGTCGTTACAAGATAACACTACCAGTAAACTACATGTCGTTACACGAAAACACTACCAGTAAACTACATGTCGTTACACGATAACGCTACCAGTAAACTACATGTCGTTACACGATAACACTACCAGTATACTAATTATTTTACCCGACATAATTCAGAGTTAACTATATGTCCTTACCCGACAAAACTACGAATAAGCTACATGTCCCTCCCCGACAATACTACGAGTGAACTACAAGCCCTTATCCGACAACACTACGAGAGAACTACAAGCCCTTATCCGACAACACTACGGGTGAATTGTATGTCTTACCCGACAACACAACTAGTGAATTGTATGTCCGTACCCGACAACACTACGAGTGAACTACAAACCCTTATCCGACAACACTACGAGAGAACTACAAGCCCTTACCCGACAACGTCTTATTGGCAACACAATGATTGAACCGTATGTCCGTACCCGGCAACACAATGATTGAACCGTATGTCCGTACCCGGCAACACAACGATTGAACCGTATGTTCGTACCCGGCAACACAAGAATTGAACCGTACGTCTGTACCCGGTAACACAACGATTGAACCGTATGTTTGTACCGGCAACACAACGATTGAACCGTATGTCCGTACCCGGCGACACAACGCTTGAACCGTATATCCGTACCCGGCAACACAACGATTGGACCGTATGTTCGTACCCGGCAACACAACGATTGAACCGTATGTCCGTACCCGGCGACACAACGCTTGAACCGTATATCCGTACCCAGCAACACAGCGATTGAACCGTATGTCCGTACCCGGTACACAACGATTGAACCGTATGTCCGTACCCGGCAACACAACGATTGGACCGTATGTTCGTACCCGGCAACACAACGATTGAACCGTATGTCCGAACCCGGCAACACAGCGATTGGACCGTATATTCGTACCCTGCAACACAACGATTGAACCGTATGTTTGTACCGGCAACATCAGGAATCATTACTCTATACCTATATGCCTCTGAGACGGTATGTGTCGGGCCCTGATCAGTCTGCGCTGACTGCGCAGCCTGATCTGGATCGATACATTACGCAGAGATCATATTGTTGGTTTTCTCGCGGGACGGCTCAAATATGTCTCGTTTGGATTATATTGGAAGTGTACAGGGTAATAACCTTTCCCCAATTCTTAATTGATACACGACTTTTACATTCCAGACTTTTTAATCATATCGGCCGCGTCACCTAAACATTGACCTTCGTTGCTTGGCGACCAGGGCAGATCCAGATCAGCACGGAAACAGTCTGATTATGATATGTTTACCACCTAGTCATACAAGCACTCTGGACGTCTCTGAAGACGGGTTAGGCAAAAACAAAATCCGAATACAACTATGCAATTCGATTGTTATTGTCATTAATTTCGAAACCTCCGAATGTCGGTTTTTGTGTGACCGGGTACGCAATTAATACGTTGTGTTTGATGTAAAACGCCGTACAGATACTACGCAATTAAAACGGACTTCCCGTCTTATTTGCATCGCTATCTAGATGTTTCAAATCATTCACATATACTATACTGTTAAGATACATGTTATACGATCTAGGGGTAACATATTCTTCTCAAAACTTTTCAAATAATCTTTAGCATTCAAAATTAAATTTATTATTTTTCCTGGCTTTAAAATGTAACTTACGTATTTTTGTTCGTAGCATTTAAATTATAAACATGTGTGTGCAGGCTGATTTAAGTCTACAGTGTTCACTAAAGAGTGTTGAAAGTCGTGTATGGTATTTTAAGAGTTAATTGTTGAAAGGAACCTGTTATTTTGTTTGAAGCGAATTTAGCAATAGTTTGGCTATACCACGACCATAGAGCACCTATGCACGAAACCTGGATGACACAACCAATAAGACAGTGGTACAGAGGTAGAGCGACGGCCCTTCGTACCAAAGGTCCCGGATTCGAGTCCCATGGTGAGCGGGTTCTGACTTCTGGTATTTTCCCACACTAACGGCGCGAGTACTGGTAAAGTCTCGAGAAAGCAGCCTTATTAATAACAGTTGGAAGCTTGTTTCGCAATCGATGCAAAACAAATAAGTTTAAAATAAACCAATAACTTTCTAGAACCGCAGCAATCGGGGATCGAATTTGGGATGCCCCGCCTGCTATATTAATCTCTAACGACTCGACTTCGATGAATCCCGGAACGTGTTAGTGAACATGATGTTATAAGTACTGACAAACCTAAGAGCATTATAGGTTCTATCGTAAATGATTGTTTTAGAATGGACCGAGATTACAACAACGTGACCCGCAATAGCAGTCAAATGTATAGTTTTGAAAATTTGCGAACAGTGACTACTCCGACGTGCCTGTGGAAACGTACAGTATCGCTAGAGGTTTCATTCTTCACCTTCATATAGATGAGCCATATATATTTCCTCATGCGGAACAATAGAAGTGCAGCTCTACGAGTTTTACGTCCATACCTCTTTACGTACAATCAAAACGGAGATACAAAAAGACCCATTTTCACCCAACATGGTCAATTAGTAAAACAGTTTATAAAAATTCCTGTAACTGTGATAATCTTTCAATCAGCATCCCCATTTAAACTACTGATTATTCGGGAGCCGACGCCGGACTACATCCTTTCATTTTTATCCCGAGTATAAAGGTTGGGTTACGTTGAGTCGGGTACACAAGGTCTACGTCGACGTATTGTGTTACACCATTTTCATGTTGTTATTTAGATTGGAGGTTCGCAATAGTGATAAGTATGTCATTTCGCGATTATCAATCCATTTCGTATCTTTATATTAGACAGGCCAGGCTGCTGATAACTGGAACAAACATAAAGGTTTTTACTGGATGTCTTCATTATTTCTCGGAAATATCTCATATTGTTGGTACCCATATGGCTTTACTTTCCAAAACGGTTCGTATGACTATCTTTAAGGTAGGTAAGTCCAAGAAATACAAGTTTTAGCGAGTTATCTTATCCGCCAATCAGAAGTTCCGTTCGACAGTTATTGTCATGTATCTAACAAGATTGCTAATTCGCTGAAAGAGGGTACGTCTCGCCAGCCTAGTCTCCCTGTCTCTGAACCGATTTAAACCGCGACAGGCGATTTGGGGTATTATTGTATATTCGGTTTAATCATCATTTAGCGCGTTACCATATGCAGTCGCATTTTGTGCCAGACGGTTTTTAAAAACACCGTGGCAAATGGAGAAATTGCTCAGGATAATCAATTTCTCCATTTGCTGCAATGTTTTCATCTCTATTCAACAATTATACTTTCATTTTTCAGAGAGCATCCATATGTTTGCCAAATGTTTTTCGAACTTGTCTGTTGCAGATTTGTACGGGTATGTAGGAAAGGATTACAATTAGATTAACGTTCAAGCAGTGGAGCTACGCTTCGGGTTTTTGTCAGAATATGCATTTAGGTCAGTAAAGACTCCTGTTAGACTAGATAATTCACAGGGTCACTTGAGTCTTCACTGTAGACAGATTGCAATAAGACTTCGCGGCTCATTTACTTGTGACTATATATGAGCTGTTCCACGAGAATACCAACATTATGGACTCTGCGTAATGTATCCACCCGGATCATCCGCGCAGGCTAATCCGGGACAACACATTCCGCCTCAGGGGGATAGAGGTATAGGGTAATGATTCCTGAAACAGAAAATCATAAGGAGGTGAAAAAGTGTCTGTCCGGGTTAGCCTGCGCGGCATGCTTAGGCTGATCCCGGGTCGAGTCCACGATGTTGGTTTTCTCGTGGAACGGCTGATATATATTTTACCCTTCACACGATAGTATTAATTCTAATCCAACTACTGGAACGAATTCTATATTGTTATAAATGCTGTTCACATTTCAAAATGATTTAAAACATAAACATCGTCATATCAACGAATAGTAATAATTACCCGAAGAATTGAAACAGCCATGTGTTCTCTGATCGCACCGGAACGGGTCAGTCTTATTAATTCAGACTTTACAGGTGAGGCGCACTTGTAAGCGTATTACAAACCGCAAATGATTGTTAGTAGGGGGTGGGTGTATGTTAATTTCAATGAATGTTGATTTCATTATCAGCAATAAAGTTCTATTAGCTTTTCAAGACCCCCAGGAAAAAAGAAGCCCACTCATTTGCCCGTTCATTTGCCGTTCTTTCGTTCGTTCGTCGGCGTTCTTTCGTCCGTTTTTCCGACGTTCCTTCGTCCTTTATTAGGTCATGTATGATCATAAAAAACCCAGAAAACTATCTCGCTTTCTAATAGTTGTATTTGCATGCTAAGCGTACTGAATATAGACGAAATTATGAAATTATATGATATGTGTGTGTGTGTATATGCATATTATTTATGTGTATGTATGTATGTGTATGAGTGTGCATGTGCAAGTGTATGTATATATATATGTGTATACATTTATGTATGTATGTGTGTGTATATTTATAAGGGTGTATGTATGTATGTATGTATGTATGTATGTATGTATGTATGTATGTATGTATGTATGTATGTATGTATGTATGTATGTATGTATGTATGTATGTATGTATGTATGTATGTATGTATGTATATATGTATGTATGTATGTATGTATGTATGTATGTATGTATGTATGTATGTATGCATATAACATTAATTTCCTTTCATTCTAACTGACTTGGGTTAGCTTGTATGTGCTTGAAGTATTGTATTGTATAAGCAATAAACTTTGTAAGTTTAAGTCTAATATAATATTCTTCTTCTTCTTCTTCTTCTCCTCCGAAAAAGAAAGCAGTCATTTATCCCATGAGTAATGTTCTCCATTGTGAGTCCTAACGGTGAACTTTTGATACTTTGATTTTTTATAAATTAGTTATTTTATATAGATTTTAACAAGTGTAAATATAAAAAATCTAACGACTTATAGTTGTCTACTTATAGTCTTTATGGTAAAAATCTTACTACTTATAGATGTCTACAAATAATGTGTCAACAAATACACTCTTGAAGCAATCGGTAGATTTCTAAAAAAGTTGCACACGGTAACAGATTCGGGTAAAGCTAGGCGCGAAACACTGTTTGTTTAACCCTTTCCTACTTATAGACGCTCTCTGACGCCTATACAGCAGTTGTCTTTTGAAAACATTGTGACAAAAGTAGCAATTGCTTAAAACGAGCAATTTCTCCTTTTGCCAGAATGTTTTATACTTTCAGTCACTTTCATCTATAGAGATGTTTCATGCGTTTGCATACATGTAGATGTTTTCGAAGTCGTCTGCTGCAGAGTTATTGACGCCGCGTGGGAGCGCGGCGTCAGTATGGGATAGGTTTTAATTTTGTACCATGGGGTGACGTAATCGAAAAGGGAGAAACCAATGTTATTATTGTTAAAAAAACCTCTGTTGTTTGATTGAAAAAAACAACCTTTATGAATCAATAAATTGTATTAACTGATTTAAGAAACAACAAGATACAAAATACGTTTGTCTTCTACCGTTATTACAAAACTTTATACACATTTAATTTGTATTTAATAACTTTTCCCCAACTGTCTAGGCTACGCTGTTTTTGATTGTTTGGTTTACGGCCCTGACCCAATTCATCAAAGCTCAGAGAAAAAGTTCACTTTTCCCAAACTTTCTAGGCTACGCGTTTTTAATTGTTTAGTTTACGGGCCCAAAATTCGCCGGATGTTTTTGCCTATTTATAAAAGTGTGTGAAGTTGGCAGAGCATTAGACGTTAGACATTAGACATTCAAAAAAAATATTCGAATGTCTAATTAGACGTTAGACATTCGATTAGACATTCGCTAATTTTGATTATCGAATGTCTAATTAGACATTAGACATTCAATTAGACATTCAGAAAAATCGCAAATGTTAGATATCGAATGTCTAATTCGACATTAGACATTCAATTAGACATTCGCAAATTACAAGATCTATAACCCAAATTCGTCGGAGGTCATTGTACATTCAAAAAACGAATGTCTAATTGGTCAGTTAGACATTAGACATTCGATTAGACATTCGCAAATTAAGGGATTTAGGTACCAAATTCGTCGGAGGTCATTGTACATGCAAAAAACGAATGTCTAATTGGTCAGTTAGACATTAGACATTCGATTAGACATTCGCGAATTACGCTATTTAGGTTCCAAATTCGTCGTAGGTCAACGTACAATCAAAAAACGAATGTCTAATTGGTCAGTTAGACATTAGACATTCGCTTAGACATTCGCAAATTAAGAGATTTAGGTACCAAATTCGTCAGAGGTCATTGTACGTGCAACAAACGAATGTCTAATTGGTCAGTTAGACATTAGACATTCGATTAGACATTCGCAAATTACTATACTTAGGTTCCAAATTCGTCAGAGATCATTGTACATTCAAAAAACGAATGTCTAATTGGTCAGTTAGACATTAGACATTCGATAAGACATTCGCAAATTACAAGATCTATAACCCAAATTCCTCGAAGGTCATTCTACATTCAAAAAACGAATGTCTAATTGGTCAGTTAGACATTAGACATTCGATTAGACATTCGCAAATTAAGAGATTTAGGTACCAAATTCCTCGGAGGTCATTCTACATTCAAAAAACGAATGTCTAATTGGTCAGTTAGACATTAGACATTCGATTAGACATTCGCAAATTAAGAGATTTAGGTACCAAATTTGTCGGAGGTCATTGTACGTGCAAAAAACGAATGTCTAATTGGTCAGTTAGACATTAGACATTCGATTAGACATTCGCAAATTACTATACTTAGGTTCGAAATTCGTCAGAGATCATTGTACATTCAAAAAACGAATGTCTAATTGGTCAGTTAGACATTAGACATTCGATTAGACATTCGCAAATTACAAGATCTATAACCCAAATTCGTCGGAGGTCATTGTACATTAAAAAAACGAATATCTAATTGGTCAGTTAGACATTAGACATTCGATTAGACATTCGCAAATTACTATACTTAGGTTCCAAATTCGTCAGAGATCATTGTACATTCAAAAAACGAATGTCTAATTGGTCAGTTAGACATAAGACATTCGATTAGACATTCGCAAATTACAAGATCTATAACCCAAATTCGTCGGAGGTCATTGTACATTAAAAAAACGAATGTCTAATTGGTCAGTTAGACATTAGACATTCGCAAATTACGAGATTTAAGTACGAAATTCGTCGGAGGTCATTGTACATCCAAAAAACGAATGTCTAATTGGTCAGTTAGACATTAGACATTCGATTAGACATTCGCAAATTAAGAGATTTAGGTACCAAATTCGTCAGAGATCAATGTACATTAAAAAAACGAATGTCTAATTGGTGAATTAGACATTAGACATTCGATTAGACATTCGCAAATTACAAGATATATAACCCAAATTCGTCGGAGGTCATTGCACATTAAAAAAACGAATGTCTAATTGGTCAGTTAGACATTAGACATTCGATTAGACATTCGCAAAGTAAGGGATTTAGGTACCAAATTCGTCGGAGGTCATTATACATTCAAAAAACGAATGTCTAATTGGTCAGTTAGACATTAGACATTCGATTAGACATTCGCAAATTAAGAGTTTTAGGTACCAAATTCGTCAGAGATCAATGTACATTAAAAAAACGAATGTCTAATTGGTCAGTTAGACATTAGACATTCGATTAGACATTCGCAAATTACAAGATATATAACCCAAATTCGTCGGAGGTCATTGCACATTAAAAAAACGAATGTCTAATTGGTCAGTTAGACATTAGACATTCGATTAGACATTCGCAAAGTAAGGGATTTAGGTACCAAATTCGTCGGAGGTCATTATACATGCAAAAAACGAATGTCTAATTGGTCAGTTAGACATTAGACATTCGATTAGACATTCGCAAATTAAGAGATTTAGTTACCAAATTCGTCAGAGATCAATGTACATTAAAAAAACGAATGTCTAATTGGTCAGTTAGACATTAGACATTCGATTAGACATTCGCAAATTACAAGATCTATAACCCAAATTCGTCGGAGGTCATTGCACATTAAAAAAACGAATGGCTAATTGGTCAGTTAGACATTAGACATTCGATTAGACATTCGCAAATTAAGGGATTTAGGTACCAAATTCGTCGGAGGTCATTATACATGCAAAAAACGAATGTCTAATTGATCAGTTAGACATTAGACATTCGATTAGACATTCGCAAATTAAGAGATTTAGGTACCAAATTAATCAGAGATCAATGTACATTAAAAAAACGAATGTCTAATTTGTCAATTAGACATTAGACATTCGATTAGACATTCGCAAATTAAGAGATGTATGTACCAAATTCATCAGAGATCAATGTACATTAAAAAAAAGAATGTCTAATTGATCAGTTAGACATTAGACATTCGATTAGACATTCGCAAATTAAGAGGTTTAGGTACGAAATTTGTCTGAGGTCATTGTACACGCAAAAAACGAATGTCTTATTGGTCAAATAACTTGAACATATTGATAACTCGAACATATCGATATCTCGAACATACCGATGACTCGAACACATCGATATCTCGAATACATTGATAAAACGAATGTTTTTAACTTGAACATTTATTGACAAATCGAACATATCGATATCTCGAAACTTTCGATATCTCGAACTTTCCAATATCTCGAACTTTCGATATCTCGAACTTTCGATATCTCGAACTTTCCGATATCTCGAAAAAAAAATGTTTTTTTTTTTTTTTCTTCTCGATATCTCGAACTTTCCAATAACTTTTCGATATCTTTAAAAAAAAAAAATCTCGATATCTCGAACTTTATCGGAAAGTTCGAGATATCGACAAGTACGAGATATCGACAAGTTCGAGATACCGAAAATTTCGAGATATCGGAAAGTTCGAGATATCGAAAAAAAATATAATTTTCTTTTTCGAAAAGTTCGAGATATCGGAAAGTTCGAGATATATCGGAAAGTTCGAGATATCGGAAAGTTCGAGATATCGAAAAATATATTATTTTTTTTCTCGTTATCTCAGAAATTTGCGATATCGTATTTTTTGTTTATATACTTCCGTTTTTAACTCCACTGGCTGAAAGCCAGTCGAGCTTATGTCATGGGGAATCGTCCGTCCTGCGTTCGTGCGTGCGTGAGTGCGTCCGTGCGTGAGTGCGTACTTACGAGAGTAAACTTGTTGGATAGTGTTTTTTCGTAAACCCCAGCCACCACCCTTATAAGACACTTTGATAAGTGTTTTTTTTTATACAATTGTGTTATGGGTATCTAATTAACATATTATTGCTATTTATTCCGTAAAGGGGGGATAATTACGGAATAAACCATGTGCTTGTTGGGTATACCCAACAAGAGAACATCAAAGGAAAACACCCAACAAACGCCTTTTGGACGTACGTGCGTGCATGCGTGCGTCCGTCCGTCCGTAAACGTTTTGCTTCAAACTGTTTCTCCTACCTAACCACTGGACCAATTAGGATGAAACTTCATAGGAAGTATCCTCTCAATGATCTCTCCTTAGTTCCTCAAACTGTTTGGGATCCATGCAAAATTCTGGTTTCCGAAAGAAAAAACAATGAAGACTTAAACAATCTTCTTCTCCTCCGTAGGTATCAGGCCGATTTTCAAATAATTGTGTAGTAGTGAAGACTTAAAAAATCTTCTTCTCCTCCGTAGGTATCAGGCCGATTTTCAAATAATTGTGTAGAAATGTTGCTTGGGTGACCTTCTTTCAGATTTTTTCGAGCCAAGTTGATTGGTCGAAAACTATGGCCGCCAGAGGGCAGAGCTATTTTTGCCTTATAATATGGTTATAGTGAAAACTTAAAAAATCTTTTATATATATATATATGACCCTCTATCAGATTCCTTCAAGCCATGTTGATTGGTAAAAAACATGGCAACCAGGGCGCGGGGCTGTTTGAAGATTTAATTGGCAGTGGAGCGATACTGGCCCTCTTGGGCCTCTTGTTGTTATCATACTTCTGATAAACACGAAGGAGAATATACTTCACCCTCTCCTTCCAAAGCTTGTGTCACACTTAATTTATAACTAGAGACATTACATGTTAATATTTAAGCACCTATGTGATGTTTTTTTTTATCTAATTGATCTAGTTAGAGCAGATTTGAAACCGTGTATTGGTAAAAAATTAAGAAACTTCATGTTGTATGGTAACCTTTTATTATAGGCTATGGTAGCCAGGTGAGCAATATAGGCACATCTTGGCCTTTTTGGTTATGATAAAGGGACATTTGGCCTTCTTGTTCGAAATATTTACATCCTGTCTGTTTTCACACGTTATTTAAATGTACTGAACTACATCTGCTTCCTTTAAGTCATGCTTCAAAATCATGCGCGGCGTCCTTTGATGCTCTGCATCAAAATTCGTCTTGTCTTATATGGGAAAGGGTTAACTGTTAACCCTTTCCCAACTATAACAACTATGCAGCAGACGAATCGAAATCATCTAAACAGAAAATAACATATCTCTACGAAGGAAGGTATAATTAGTGAAAAGAGTTGAAAAGATTGTGGAAAAGGGGAGAATGATCTTTATGAACAATTTCTCCTTTTGTCACAATGATTTCAAAAGTAATCTGATTGTATGAAACATGATATTTATTCACAGAGTCGTCTGTTGTGATAATTTCTTAAGCAAACTGAAAAATGTTTAACATTTGTATAAGTATAATTTTGATTCATAATTGATAACAGTGTGGGAACAGAATAAAATTGCCTTTAACGAAAAAATTCTCTTTTGCCCAATTCTTTTATTTTTTTCCTACGATATTTTCAAAAGTCGTCTGTTACACAGTTGTCTCAGAAGTCGGCTGTAACATGGAATGGGGTAAAAAGGCCAAGGGTAAAACAACTAGGTGCTGCCTTTGAACTCGGGACGACAAACAAAAGTGAATGAAATTTAAATATGATCATAAAATATTCAAATATTTTCTTATTTGTATTAACATTCAGATGCTATGTATACAATCTACGCACAAACTTATCCGATTTCATATATTTGCATATCGGCGATCGTACAACGGCCTGTCTATAGCTGTTTTACGTCGACTGAATTGGTAAGATGACGCATAGAGTTAACATCTCTTTCGTCTGTCTGTCTTGTCGTCTGTTCGTGTGATCTGTCACACTTGTACTTTTAAACTTAGCAGGTGACACACGTGTTCCCTGTTTCTTCAGTCAACCTTAAGAGTAATACTGCATATATATAAACTGTTCTCCGAAAACCAACCTTGGAGCATTTAAAGCACGTTTAGATCCAGATCAACGCATCCGCGCACATTGACTGTATCTGAACTGTTCGCCTATAAGCTTATGAGGGCTTTTAGAAGGTTTGGATCCTTTTTGTTACTTTTGCAAGTGTAATAGTTATGTTTGGTGTTGTTTTTACAGAGCACCGTTCATACAAAGCTTGCATGTACCTCGGTGACATCCAAACCAATTTTACTATGAATGTCAAACATTTCCTGAATGTTTCTGCAAATTCAGAGATCCGATATGCAAGTTAGATGCAATATTTTAGCCAATCAAAACCCTCGATATGTTCTGTCCGGAACAGTCGATTACAAAACGCGGTTTCTGCACCACAAAAAAAGCCATTTAATGCATGAAAACCGGGTAGTTTTAAACTTGTATTTGTTAGTTTGTTTGTGATGCATGACGAGGGGTGTGGCTTAAAACACGATCTCGGATCTATGTATTATCGGCGAGAAGTGAATATTCAGATCAGACTACGTGAATGCGCGGGAGGATCTTAAGCTACATTGTCGCAAACTTTTGAAATGTACATCCTTCATATTTGATATGGCGCAGCCTCTGAATTGAAAACTTGGTAAAGCAAACAACATCGGATTTCGCTAAAAATCGTGTTATTATTTTTATTCCTCCTCTGGTTCAAACATTCAAAATTACAAAATCTACTTTATATGTATGTATAAAGTTTATAATTTAGTGAATGTCGCATAATATACTCTTTATAAAATGTATATTTGAGTAAGACATATCCTCCGAAGATTGGTTTGCGCTGGAGACACAGAACTTCAAAAAGTGTTTTTTTCTTCTAACAAAATCTGCAAATAGTATTAGTATTGCGTTGACTTTATACTCTTTTTAAACTGATTCAAAATCATCCACCTACATTTTATTAACGTGTTTTATGTAGCATCGAGATACACAGGTACCACTTGCCATATTTTACATATACAAAATTAAACTACGCCAAATACTTCCGCGGCCATGCTAGTCTACATTCAAATAGTCCCTAAAAAAATAAACTTTGTTTGCGTAGAAATGAGTGTATAACTTCACCAGAATGCATTAAATATATGACATTGAGTTTCAATTCATTGTAAATATATTATGTATAGGATGCACTGGAAATTATTGATTAGATCATTTTTAGTAATTTGACATTATTTACCTCCCAGCTTGGAAGTAGTGTATGTGAAAAACAAGTTTCGTCCCAGCCCGATTTTGCCCAAAATGACGGTTACCATCTTCGCGGGATGAATTCTTTCTTGCATTAAACATGACTCCCCATTTACATTAGATTATGTTAAAGCTTAGAGATAACTCTTTTCAATGATATAGGGTGTTCTACCTGTAAAACGCTTGGGAAGTGTGACAATTGAGGGTTAAAACTGGTTGATTTACATGGAGGGAATTATTTGGTGTATTGTAACCTTTAATCAACCGCATTTACAAAAAGAAATGTTTATCTGGCAGACCTTGATAATTTCTTTTAAGATTTAAACAGTTTAATAGACTCACTTCATTATTATTGATAAATAGTTGAAATAAAACAATTTGACATCATTTTTAGCTTTTAAGTGTTTTACGACGCATTCAGTAGTAATTTCAGTTATATCACGGCGTTTCCTGAGTAAATACCAAATACTACCGGTTATATCACGGCGTTTCCTGAGTAAATACCAAACACTACCGGTTATATCACGGCGTTTCCTGAGTAAATACCAAACACTACCGGTTATATCACGGCGTTTCCTGAGTAAATACCAAATACTACCGGTTATATCACGGCGTTTCCTGAGTAAATACCAAATACTACCGGTTATATCACGGCGTTTCCTGAGTAAATACCAAATACTACCGGTTATATCACGGCGTTCCTGAGTAAATACCAAACACTACCGGTTATATCACGGCGTTTCCTGAGTAAAAACCAAATACTACCGGTTATATCACGGCGTTTCCTGAGTAAATACCAATTACTACCGGTTATATCACGGCGTTTCCTGAGTAAATACCAAATACTACCGGTTATATCACGGCGTTCCTGAGTAAATAACAAATACTACCGGTTATATCGCGGCGTTTCCTGATTAAATACCAAAAACTACCACGGTTATATCACGGCGTTTCCTGAGTAAATACCTAGTACTACCGGTTATATCACGGCGTTTCCTGAGTAAATACCAAATACTACCGGTTATATCACGGCTTTCCTGAGTAAATACCAAATACTACCGGTTATATCGCGGCGTTTCCTGAGTAAATACCAAATACTACCGGTTATATCGCGGCGTTTCCTGAGTAAATACCAAATACTACCCCGGTTATATCACGGCGTTTCCTGAGTAAATACCAAATAATACCGGTTATATCACGGCGTTTCCTGAGTAAATACCAAACACTACCGGTTATATCACGGCGTTTCCTGAGTAAATACCAAATACTACCGTTTATATCACGGCGTTTCCTGAGTAAATACCAAATACTACCGGTTATATCACGGCGTTTCCTGAGTAAATACCAAATACTACCGGTTATATCACGGTGTTTCCTGAGTAAATACCAAATACTACCGGTTATATCACGACGTCTGCTTAGTAAATACCCAATACTACCGGTTATATCACGGCGTTTCCTGAGAAAATACCCAAAACTACCGGTTATATCACGGCGTTTCCTGAGTAAATACCCAATACTACCGGTTATATCACGGTGTTTCCTGAGTAAATACCAAATACTACCGGTTATATCACGGCGTTTCCTGAGTAAATACCAAATACTACCGGTTATATCACGGCGTTTCCTGAGTTAATACCAAATACTACCGGTTATATCACGGCGTTTCCTGAGTAAATACCAAACACTACCGGTTATATCACGGCTTTTCCTGAGTAAATACCAAATACTACCGGTTATATCGCGGAGTTTCCTGAGTAAATACCAAATACTACCGGTTATATTGCGGCGTTTCCGGAGTAAATACCAAATACTACCCCGGTTATATCACGGCGTTTCCTGAGTAAATTCCAAATACTACCGGTTATATCGCGGAGTTTCCTGAGTAAATACCAAATACTACCGGTTATATCGCGGCGTTTCCTGAGTAAATACCAAATACTACCCCGGTTATATCACGGCGTTTCCTGAGTAAATACCAAATACTACCGGTTATATCACGGCGTTTCCTGAGTAAATACCAAACACTACCGGTTATATCACGGCGTTTCCTGAGTAAATACCAAATACTACCGGTTATATCACGGCGTTTCCTGAGTAAATACCAAATACTACCGGTTATATCACGGCGTTTCCTGAGTAAATACCAAACACTACCGGTTATATCACGGCGTTTCCTGAGTAAATGCCAAACACTTCCGGTTATATCATGGCGTTTCCTGAGTAAATACCAAATACTACCGGTTATATCACGGCGTTTCCTGAGTAAATACCAAATACTACCGGTTATATCACGGCGTTTCCTGGGTAAATACCAAACACTACCGGTTATATCACGGCGTTTCCTGAGTAAATGCCAAACACTTCCGGTTATATCACGGCGTTTCCTGAGTAAATACCAAATACTACCGGTTATATCGCGGAGTTTCCTGAGTAAATACCAAATACTACCGGTTATATCACGGCGTTTCCTGAGTAAATACCCAATACTACCGGTTATATCACGGCGTTTCCTGAGTAAATACCAAATACTACCGGTTATATCACGGCGTTTCCTGAGTAAATACCAAATACTACCGGTTATATCACGCCGTTTCCTGAGTAAATACCAAACACTACCGGTTATATCACGATGTTTCCTGAGTAAATACCAAATACTACCGGTTATATCACGCCGTTTCCTGAGTAAATACCAAATACTACCGGTTATATCGCGGAGTTTCCTGAGTAAATACCAAATACTACCGGTTGTAATGATCCTGACATCGATACATCAGTCGTAAAACTATCCCCGAAACCCTGAACCCAAAGGAGGGTAGCCATTACTACCACTTCCAGTTCGAATCCAAGTCTCTGACCTCTTCACCACGGAAAGTTTACAAAGTAGGCGTCACAAAGATACCATATTGGGGTGTTCACATATTCACTTAACGCAGTGGCCTCTCCTTCTGTTTAGTTCTGAACTCTTACATATTTCTGATCAGTTCGTTCGGATATGTGTAAGGGTACAATATTTATGCTAATTACTACCCGCTGAATGGGAACCATCTTTCGTGTTTGCCAAAAAGCTGTCATTTGATTGGTGGACTCGATACTGTGACCCCATTACGTGTCGTTTAATTGGATTATTTTAGCTAACACAAACCTGTAAGAGTAACAATTATTAGGGTAACAAGCAACGCCCAACACTACGTTAGTTAAATCCGAATACACCGTATGTAATTGGGTAAACATTTGTTTGCAGGGTCAAGGTTACGGATACGGCAAGGTGTCAATTTTTGACACTTCCGCAGTCGTATTACTATCTTTTGAGGACACTTAAATTTACATAAAGACGTTTAATTCAATTAACAGAAATACACACCGTTTTATGTTCCGTATTAATTTCAGTTGTCTTTTCATTGGCATACCGACACGCATTTGTTTAGTGTGTGTGTTTTTTCCTAATTTCTCTCTGCTTTTCTTTTGTTTTAAATAGTTTGTATTTACTTTTGTTTTTCCTAACATACGTATATACTTTCAACGGTCTAAATTTAGTGTAGAGGATGACTTATATTCAGAAAGCATGATGTAAAAGCCTAAAGAATAACTATTTCATACATACTACGAGATGTTTAAAATAGTGTGAGTCATTTTCGTATCTATTGAACCATACAGGTCGATGTTTATCTGTTCAATGCAATATTTATTTTGTCGAAAAAAGTAAAACACGTGGATATTATTATTATTACATTCTTGAATTATTTCCTATAAAGTTATGCTTCACAACCCAATTAAAATATGCCATGCTGAAACAAATTGTAATCTGGATACAAGTTAATGGCAACATGGTAATCAAGGTAGATACACTGTACTTTTTACAAAAAGGTTGATTGGGTTTTGTTATCTTTATTGGAAGCTTATTATCAGATACACGTGAAGAGACGGGATAGCCGGCTTGATTTCTGACACTTACCTGAGAATGGTTGTTGTCTAGACAACACGAGTGATGTCATCAGACTGGCCGGTCAAGTGTGTTACAATTATGACTCACGTGATAGTCGTAAAAACGATAGTATGGTCACACAATATTGGCGAATGTAAATAAATATCTAAACATACCCTATCGACCAGATAGAAATGTTCATGAAACAAGATTAAAAATACAATTTAACCCTTTACCGCTTACAGACTCATTCGGATGCAGCATAAGCAACGACTTTTGAAATTAGTGTGGCAAAAGGAGAATGAGCATTTTATCCTTTTTGCCACAATGATTCAAACTCAAAAATGTTATACTTTCATTTATAAAGATATTCAATATTTTTATCTGAATGTTTTCAAATTATTCTACTGCAGGTTTGTGGTATGTCGATTTGTTGTTGTGTTTTATTGGGGTTTTATGCCGCTTTCAAAATTATTTCAGTTATATCACGTTGACCGTTCACATATTTGCATGATCCCTGGGTAAACAAACCAGTACTAGGCTAGGAAATGTGCCTTTCCTAAGGGCATTCCACCATGACCGGCGTACGCGACTGGGGATCGAACCATGGACGCCCGGTTTCAAATCCCCGACGCTAACCACTCGACCACGGCGGATTCTTTGCTATGTGGAAAGGGTTAAGAAAACACGGTGCGTATGCTCTCGTATGGCAGTCTGGTACTGTCGTAACTGAAACATATTTCAAGAATAGCAGTTGTTTACTAAGAAAGTATTTTATACATCAACGATCGATCTGCCAAAGTATAGTGTGCGTGATATAGTAGCGTTTGTATAAACAAAAACAAAATCACCAATCGGCATGTCAGAAAAACGTTTATTAAAATCAGAGCCTGGTATGCTTGTGGTAAAGGTGCAAAACAAATCGTTTCTATATAAATAAAATATTTCACTTTGTGTGAATAAAAGAACAAGTAAAACCATTGCACTTTGTAATGACTGTCGCTATCTCTCTCACATGCATTTTCACCGACTTTCGGCCGTTTGTTCCTACTCGTTAACATTCCAACTCTCCAATAACTTTAATCTTATTGTGCTCACTTTCTTTTGTGATTCCATCGTAGCTTTATTCTCATATACAACGTTGGCATGAAGACATATTTGAAGTTTGAAGAAGTTACCGAACACACTGATTGCAAAGGTTAATTGTGATATCCACTTCAAGATTTACACTTTATGCGCTGAATGCCATGCATACAAACTATCTCAGATTTGGAGATTTGATTAACGCAATAATCCGTTGGGTTTGAATCTATTATATTTAACTTGAGATTCCCCTTTCCTTGCCTATGTATGGAAAAGTGTGTAAAAACTATCTCAGATTTGGAAGTTTGATTAATGCAATTATCCGTTGGGTTTAAATCTGTTATATTTAACTTTCCAAGTTAGTAATGTTGGTGTCGCTTGTATACCAGTTAAATAGGAATACATTTCTTATTTCATCATACTTTGGGCAATGAGATAAAGCAACAAATACACATTCAACAAATATCTAAGAAGAAACTGGTAACAAACGTGGGCCGTTCTCAAACAATACGCAGTTTTATTACGACTAATTACATGCGACAGTAATAGTACCTACAACATCAATGAAATGACTATTATAAGGTGTAATATATGAGCCGTCCCCTCGAGGGAAAACCAACAATGTGGACTCTGCGTAAAGTATCGAATTCGGATCAGCCTAAGCATGCCGCGCAGGCTAAACCCGGACAGACACTTTTTCGCATCCTGTGGTTTTTCTGTTTCAGGAATCATTACTCTATACCTCTATCCCCCTGAGACGGAATGTACCGGCCCGGATTAGACTGCGCGGAGGACTGCTCTCTCTCTCTCTCTCCTCTCTCTCTCTCTCCTTCTCTCTCTCTCTCTCTCTCTCTATCTCTCTCATCTCTCTCTCTCTCTCTCTCTCTCTCTCTCTCTCTCTCATCTCTCTCTCTCTCTCTCTCTCTCTCTCTCTCTCTCTCTCTCTTCTCTCTCTCTCCCCCCCTCCCCTCCCCTCCCCTCTCTCTCCCCTCTCTCCCCTCTCTCTCTTCCTGTTTCTCTCTACCCCCCACTCCCCTCTCTCTCATACAACTTACGGTATATAAGAGAGCATGATCGACACTGTGGCACGTATCAAGGACTCCTTTCCATTTATCAATTTCAAGGCTGCATGGTTTGGAAGCAAGACAATGTGGTTTCTATTGAAGAAGTGTTTAAAACAATAATTTGATCTCCCATGCTACCTAAAGTTATTGACAAAGTGAGGTTGTTGTGAAAAGACTCGTGTTTCATATTACTCCGTAATTCCCTCATCTCTTCACTTATGTTTAAGATAGAAGAAACCGTGTCTCAATAATAAATCACCAAGATTTAGCTGACCGTATACGTATTCTGACCTTGGTTTACGTAGATCTATGACCTTTCGACTATTTTGGTTTAATAGCTGCTTCAAAAGTACTGCGAAAAATTAAAATAAAGGTAGAAAAGTTATCCCAATATTATTAGTTCCGTGTTCCTAGGAAGGTTGTGAAGGGTTTAAGTCGTCGTTGATTGGGCTTTGAGTATATAGAATATTCCGCCCTAACTATTTAATTTGTAATTTAAGCATAAAAATAATAAGGACGGAGTGTTTATTTAAACATTGTCAGTGGTAATTGATCTCTTTTCAAATAAAAAATTGACGGACAACCGCCCGATTCAGCGCCTAAAAGTGGATCGAACTTAGCACGCTTTGTTGATGATCTCTTGAGGGTAATTGTAAAGATAACCTTTGCTATCAAATTTCAGTCAAAACAATTTCTTTGTCGTTTAACAAGTGATTATAGGACCCTTTCAAAAATGATCACGTTAGATCTAACGAATTTATTTGCACAATAATATCTCAACAACGTGTAATCAAATTGGTTAATACTTAGTATTATTAAGAAATGTTGTAAATTGATTTTTTATATTGATATTTTTGTTTACAGATTTGATTAATATGTCACATTTGATAAACTACCAAAAGGTCTTCAAGCTGACAAGATGCTCAGTATAGACAAAAACAGAACATGAAGACAATTATGATATAACATGGAGTAGGATAGTTTGGGAATAGTTTCATAAGATTGGCATTTAAGCCGTGCTAAAGTAGGACAATGTTTCTTCGATGCTTCTTTATTATTTATTAACCCGTTTCCCTCATACGACAATTCTGCAGCATACGACTTTGAACGTATTTTGTCAAAACAAAATTCTCCATAATTGAATGGACTAACCTATGACACAAAAGTGGAAAACATTATGGCAAAAGGAGAAATTGCAGGTTTTGTGCAATTTCTTCTTTTGTCACTATGTTTTCAAAAAGCCGTCTGCTGCAGAGGGCGTCAGAAAGCGGTCTACATGAGGGAAAGGGTTAACAGGGAGTGCGAACGGTCCCTGAACGGTCGCGCTCACTTATCTAGGTCTACAGAAATACTTACTGTTTGTTATGGCAGAGCGCCGAACATGTTATCTTATAGTTTACAATGATAGCAATTTTATATTAAATTCTCCGATTTTAAAAAACTTAAAAATGTGGTGTCCCGAGCTTAAAATGACATGCTACACATCTCTGATACTTCTGTGTGTTTATAAATAAGTTTTATTTTAAAACAAAATATGTGAAATCTCTAAACTTCTTATTATTTCCATGCATACACACCAATAAGTGAATACTTTGGCTTGTTACATCTATGTTCAAAAACTTAGATATCGTATTGTTAATCATAGTGAGGAGTAACTAGTAGAAGTTTCAACAAAACAGGCTTACCACAAAAAACAGTTTCTACGTTTTAGTATCGTGGCCTCCATGGATGGCTTAAATAGCCTCACCAACTATTTCAAATATTGAACGTTGGAAGGGAAAAGAGGACCAAGTTTCGAGTTTCTGGTGCGTAATACTGCGGAAAGCATGTTTTCACCCGTTGCACACATATACAGACGCATGCTGATGTCCCCGGTAGGCAGAACGACGTTTGAACACACTCGGGACAAAATGAGAAATTACTCATAATTGTTATGATGAATTTCTCCAATGTGCCACCCTATGTTTTCAACTCTATGTTTAAAACAAAACTGTCAACATGTAGTGTTCTCTACACGTTTCTACAGTCGTCTGTTGTAGATTTGTTGTAAGTGTGGGAAAGGGTAAATAAGACTAAAAACAAAGCTTTAGACGCCCTACTAACGTAAGACCATTATCCCAATCTCCTAGAAGGATCGTATAAGTGGGATTTGAACACGGTACATGAGTTTAGGCCAAATATAAGGATTAGGCTCGTCTCGGAGCGGGTCGCTATTATTTCAAAACTTATTCCATATTACCGCCGGGCCACTTTAAAACTTCTAGATAAATTTAAAGAATCAAAATAAATCAGTTCATCTGTATGAATGGTTATAATTACGAGTCGTTGGGGTCGCTCATCTGTATAGAAGTAATAATTACGGTCGTTTGGTGTCGTTGTTTCTGTATGAAGTATATATTATGGTCGTTGGGTCGTTCATTTGTATGAAGTATATATTGACGGTCGTTGGGTCGTTCATCCCGTATGAAGTATAAATTACGGTCGTTGGGGTAGTTCATCTGTATGAAGTTATAAATTACGGTCGTTGGGTCGTTCAATCTGTATGAAGTATATATTACGGTCGTTGGGTCGTTCATCTCTATGAAGTATAAATTACAGTCGTTGGGTCGTTCATCTGGTATGAAGTATAATATTAACGGTCGTTGGGGTCGTTTCATCTGTATGAAGTATAAATTACGGTCGTTGGGTCGTTCTACTGAATGACTAGTATAAATTACGGTCGTTGGGTCGTTCATCTGTATAGAGTATAAGATTAACGGTCGTGTGGGTCGTTCATCTGTATGATGTAAGAGAATTTACGGACGTTGGGGTTCGCTCATCTGTATGAAGTATAAATTACGGTCGTTGGGGTCGTTCATCTGTAGTGAAGTATAAATTATGGTCGTTGGGGTTCGTTCATCGTTAGTGAAAGTATAAATTACGGGTCGTTGGGTCGGTTCATCTGTATGAAGTATAAATTATGGTCGTTGGGTCGTTCATCTGTATGAAAGTATAAATTATGGTCGTTGGGTTGTTCTACTGGTCGGTTGATCTGTTTTCTATTATGTACAAAACGGTTTTGATCTAACTGTGTCTCTCTGATCAGCGACGGATTCCGCCTAACATGTATAATTATTTATTTTCACATGCAGACGAAGTGTCTACCCCATTTGCAACAGATGAACTTTGAAGACTATGAAACATTGCTCACGATTAGCAAATTCATTAGTTACCACCAAACGGTTTGAACATTATTCAATAATAAATAATTATAACATTTTACTTTTTATTTATGGAGAGTTTCCTCCTGGAGAAAGTTTCCAAGTTGTCTGCTTCAGATTTATTAAGCAAAAGACATCGAAATATCTACACAAGTCCCAGATCAACCTACGCTGTTGTATCAGGGGATCACACTTTCTCTCGCTTAACACAAGAATGCTGTCCTCATGTGAATCGACTTGAAGTTTTAAAACCCTTTCACATACAGACGTTTTGCTTACCTCTCTGCAGCAGACGGCTTTTGAAAACATTGTGTTCAAAGGCGAAATTGCTGATAATGGAGCAATTTTCCTCCTTTAACCGAAATGTTTTCAATTTTATTCAACCAAGTGTCCCTGTTCATATTTTAGATGAGTTTCCATATTTTGCAAATGTTTTCAAAGTCGTATCTGCTGCATATTATGCTGTATGTGGTTAGGCTAATCCCTCCAAATGTGGGGTGTTTTTTCCCCGTGGTGCGTTGTCTTATAGATTGAGTGGGATGTTCTATGCTCCAGCCAATATCTCCAACCCTTCTAAGGATAAACGGCTCTCTTTGATAGTCCGTATGTCAACAAGTTCAATCATTTAGGGATTTAGGTTGAATAAGAAACCCTCGGTTTTGTGTGCGCAATGGTTGATAAAAGAATAATATAAAACGCTAACAAACTCTTAATTTGATTTGATGTTCAGGAATGCTTCCTGAAGTGTTCCTCCACGAAAAGAGTAGGTTGGCAATTCAACTGGTTAATTTTTATTAAATTTGAATTGCTGTTCATTTAAATTTGATGGAGAGCGGACTTCTTTTCATTTATTCTGATCCTTTTTTAAAATGGTATAGCGAATGTTCAAACCACACAGTCACTGTAGGGTAACGTTGTTAGTTTTTACGTTTACATTGAAGCATCATTTTAAAATTAAAGTTATATTTGTTTTAAAACGATAGTTGGGGTAATTGCTCGACCAGTCGAAAACTATTTTAATCAAAAGGATCGTATTGTATTGTATCCTTTCCTAATGGTTAAGTTACGAATTGTGCAGTAACACAAACAGTAGTAATTATCGCATTACGAACATTATTATTGATATTAGTCATTCATTTCAAAGATAAATGTCTTAATAATTATCATGTTGTCGAGATACCTAAAGCATTCGGTAATACCTATTACAAGTAAAAATAAGTCATATACTCATAAATTCAATATTGTCCTTGCTTTCCCTGCTGCTACTACTCCGTTTTCAGACGGACGAGGCAACAGGCGTTGTAGAAATTTATTTTAATCAAAATCTGCTTACAACATGTCGATTTTAAAGGTATAGTTCATTATATTGCGGTCATTGGTGTGACAGTTTATTAATTTTTCACAATGATTAAGAAAATCTTTCCCAGCACACTTGGTCAGGCCTTGTATACCAATAAAGGATTACTACAGCAGGGAGAATATAACACACAACCTTCAATAGGGCGGCAAGCAACCCAAACCAATTGGACCAGCAGCCACGAGAGAATAGGACCCAAACGTGAACAGTATTTCCTTTGGGCTCCTTGATATTCAAGTAGTTTTGGACAACTTTATAAAAGTCGTTGATTTTTTCAGGTGCGCCACGGAAAATCCAACTTAACGTAATCATTTCACATCTTCACGCGTTGAAATGACCCTGCCTTCGGCGTCATGTAAAGGAACCCAAATGTTTACTTCTACACTTAACAAATAAGCGCAGCTATCAAGATGAGACTTGTGGCATGTGCTGGGCTTGATCTTGAATTACATTGGTTCATCAAAAATGCCTTACTGTTGATCTTCGTAAAGCGCTGATTATGTATTTAAATGTTTGTGTTTTTTGTTAAAACAGAGTGGGTCATGTCACCAAGTGTTTGATCATAACTACGATGATATATATGTATATAGTTTGTTTCCTCCCTTTTAATCGATATTCAAAGTCACAAGTATTTGACAGAAATGAGATAAGAGAAATAAACGCATTGGTTATGATGCATATTTCGATAACTTTGTGAGAAAGCGAGAGCTCAGGTTCCACTTTCTCCTAAGTCAATATTTACGGAAGCCCTCCTTAATCCTTTCACCACCACATCACACTAAGATCCTGCAGCAGACGTTTTTGAATACAAATTGGCTAAAAAATGCCTAAAATTTTCTTCATAAATGAGAGTTTTAAACATTAATTAAAGTTGAAAAACAATTGTGGGCAAAAAAAGGGAAAATTGCTCATCATGAGTAATTTTCTCCTTTGTATACCTCACAATGTTCTTTAAAAAGTCGTTTGCTGTCAAATGCGACGGGAATGCGTCTGCAACTGGGAAAGTGTTAACTGTCGTCTGATTCATGAAGATGTTTGAAAGTCGAGTTTTCTTGTGACTTTAATCGAAAGAGGGATTAAAATACTGCTGGGTTTATTGAAACAGAATCGGTGTTTGGGATTTCATTGTGATTAAGAAATTTTAAATAAATTAAAGAAAGAGAAATACGAGCGACAGAACGCTGTTCATTTAATCCTTCCACAAAAGACAGCATTTCGACTACATCTTCTGCAGCAGACGACATTTGAATGCTACAAAATGAGAAATTGGATCAATAACCTTGAGCAAATTTCTCATTTTTTTCCATATTGTTTTGAAGTCTGTTGAAAAAAGTATATGGATTCTATATAGCGTTATTTCCTTTTTTTACAAGACGTTTTAAAGTCGTTCTGTTGCAGATTGGTTGTATGTTGGAGAGGTTGAAGCCTTTGCCTGATACAGACGACCTGTCACGGTATTTGCAGCAGATACTACTCCAAAATGAACATAGTGCTCCTTTTCCAAATATAATTATTCCCATTATGTGTTCCCCCTTTCATTTTTAGCAATTTAGGAATTCGAACAATTTCATTATATAAATATGAAATAAATACTCCTCGTAGATGTTTATTTCAAGATAAGAGGATGTTTAAATCAAAGGCGTTACATATGTATAGACCTTTATGCTTATAATCAATTAAAGCAACCAAAAACGAAATAGACGAGCAATTTCGACGTATTTTAGGGTGTCCTTTATAACACTTTATTTAAATAACAGCCTCTTCCACGAAACCATTTCGAAATTTCTCACATTAGAAACAAAACAATCAACATACGTCAAATTGGCGTTACCAAAACTAGCGGAACGTTTGCTATGAACCCTTTTCCCCACAAACACCAATTGCAGCAGCAGACGAATTTGAAAACATACCCCGAATTTCTTTTTCGGAAACTCCCTTTAAATGAAAGTACAATAATTGAATAGAGTTGAAAACATGGTGAAAAAAGGTGATATTGCTCGTATTTGAGCAATTTCTTCTTTTTGTCACCATGTTTTCAAAATAATCAGTCTGCTACAGAGGTGTCAGAAAGCGTCTATATGAGGGAAAGGGTTAAGTCAAATAGTTATCGCACTTTAGTAAAACAATTGGGTATGGAAATATACAATGTTTTTAACCGAGCCGGAGTTTAAAGTTCCTCCCTTGAATTGGGTATGGAAGGAATCGTTGTGGTCGAGATGGTTAGCGATTGGGGTATTTCGAAACCGGGTGTCCCGGGTTCGATCCCCAGTCTGTGGCACTACGGTTCATGGTGGAGTGCCCTTGGGCAAGGCACATTTTTCTAGCCTAGTACTGGTTTGTTTACCCCAGGGATCATGAATAAGTGAACTGTCGCCGTGATATAACTGAAATAATGTTGAAAGCGGCGTAACAACCCCAAATATAATAAATTAATAGAATAAATGAATTGGTATGAAAATCTACATGTTATACCGAGCCAGGAGTTTTTAACCTTCTTCCCTTGAATTGGTATGAATATCTACATGTTTTTACCGATCCGGCAGTTTAAACTTCTCCCTTGAATTGGTATGAAATCTACATGTTTTTACCGAGCCGGAGTTTAAAACTTCTCCTTGAATTGGTCGTTACCTATCACGATACCGGAACCAACTGGTTACAACATTGAAGAATTGTGACATCTAGAAATATGTAGGTACAGTCAGTACGTTTTTAATGGCATAACTCTAACATCAGATGGCGTTTGACCCTTTAGCCTGAAACTCAAATGACATTGGCTCATTTGCAGTGAAGCGTTGTTGAAAACATTGTTAAAAAGGGGAAAAATGGCTTCAAACGAACAGTTTTTTACCCCACAATGTTTTTCAGTAAGGGTATCGTAATTAGAACTTCACAATTTTCTACGATAGTACATACATTCCTGCAATGTTTTTTCAAGCCAGAAATACCCTAAATAACTTACATATCAAGTAAACAGTTATAACATAATAGTCATAGGACAAAATATCAAAAAAGATATCGCCAATGCAATATGGAATATTCAAAATATCATTACACACATATACTAGAAAACATATTCATGGGTATAAAAAAGCACATGCAAATCTTGTGAATGCCTAACAGCGAAACACAATGGGGGAAATATTGTGGCCAAACTGCGCCAACGCTTGTGCTGATCAGGGTAGCTTGTAATTTCTTCAGAGACGGTTAATCAACGCCGTGGTTTAAAAGCAGTCTCTCATTTCTCGCAATTCACATTTATTTTTAACGTTTTTAATTGATTTCGTGATCATTCATAAGATATCAAAAACGCAAAAAGGTTAAGAAATACCAATGAGTAGGAATAGAAAGTTTATGACGAAAAATTGCCAGTCATTATTGTTGAAGTTTTTTAACGCGGCGAATATCATATTTGACGAGGATTTTTAATAATTTCCTCAAACTACTCTTTATATATTATTAAGTTTCACATAAATGTTTTGCTGAAACTGAAACAAACTAAAAATGCATTCAAACCTAATAAACATGTCACAATTTGAGATTACTGTAAAGGTTTAATGATTAAATGACCGTAAAATGTGTGACGATATTCCTTATGTCGTGAACACTATACGTGTGATTAGGACTTGTAAATAGTGCCTATCTATGTTCTTACCCACTGGTACCCCACAGGTATTTCAGACATTGTAGTCTTGTCATTTCTCTTTAACCCTTTCAGCGCCGAATCGTTTAAAGAAGACTCCTTCCATGTACCAAGTCGGGCGATTCTCTTTGTATATGCTTTAATAGTTTTGGAATATTTGGATAACCATAAGGCAAAACAATGCTGATTTCACAGAGTGAGACAGCTCGTTACAGAGCTGATTCACCTGAATCAGTAATTGTTTGCAAAAAGCTCAATATTGCCTCTGGCGCTGAAAGAGTTTAAAAGACACGAGAAACATAAAGATTCACTATCAGAGATGCTTTCGATATATCTTTCGAGATAACAACAATGTCTGGAATTTAGATGCTGTAGTCGGCGTGCAAGAAATACTTAACAGCACCCATTCCTAAATCGTTTGGGAATATACTTAATGACACATTTAAGCGGATTCCCAGTGACAGCGGCGTTCATAAGACTTTGCGAAAGTTGCAGGGCTGATCGCTAGGGACATAAAGTACATACAAGTTATTGTTCGTGAAAGAGTAGACCGGCCTGTCAAATTCGTTACGCACCAAGATGCTGGATAGGACCATCGCAGACATCAATAGTATACGAATATGGCTAAGTTTAGTTTACGCTGGACATATGTACATGACAATAACACAGAAACGCACACACTTAGCTTATACCATCAACTTGATTGACTGCGGCTTTTAAAACTCTCCTTTCTGTCATCGTAACGCAACCACCATCTATTTGAAATGTTGATACTATCTATCAAGAGGGGCCTCTTCAAGCTTGTCAAGTACGGTTAAAACAAGTCACAAATACGGATATTTTTTATCACTTATGGATTCACTTGGCATATTGATGAAACGGACTTCAAAATACCATTATGAGCCGTTCCCACGAGAAACACCATATATGGGACATTGCGTTATTGTATCGTACCCAGATCAGCCTGCGCAGTTCCGCGAAGGCTTAATCCGCGCCGACACATTCTGTCTCAGGGAAATAGAGGCTATAGAGGAATGCCTCCTGAAAACAGAAAATCATCAAGAGGACGAAAAGTGTCAGTCCGTGTTAGCCTGCGCGGCCATGCTTAGGCTGATCCGGATCGATACTTTACGCAGAGTCCACACTGTTTGTTTTCTCGTGGGACGGGTCGTATTGGCCACGTTACACTAGGAGTTTCTATGTCTGGGACTTTAAACAACCAATAAAGATTAAAGATCGACATTCACCTCCGCGGTGTCTGAGCAGGATCTTCTATTTTGGTAATATACAATATGTCTCAATACTTCCCGAGGCACATTGGTTGCCTCGTAATTCCACGAAAGTCGGTTTTTACATGTCTTGTGATTCATGAATGTCGGTTTTAATGCCTAGTGATTCATGAAGGTCTGTTATTAATGTCTCTGTGATATTTCTGAAGGTACAGGTTTTAATGTCTCGTGAATTCTGAAGTGTTGGTTTTAAAGGTCTTGTGATTTCTGAAGGTCCGGTTTTGATGTCTCGTGATTTCTGAAGGTCGGTTTTAATGTCTCGTGATTCCTGAATGTCTGGTTTTAATGCCTAGTGATTCATAGAAGGGTCGGTTTTAATGTCTTGTGATTTCTGAAGGTCGTTTAATGTATCGTTGAATTTCTGAAGGTTAGGTTTTAATGTCTTTGTGATTTCTGAAGGTCTGTTTGATGTCTCGTGATATCTGAAGGTCGGTTTTAATGTCTCGATTGATTTCCTGAATGTCCGGTTTTAATGCCTAGTAGATTCATGAAGGTCGGTTTTGATGTGTCTCGTGATTTCTGAAGTCTGTTTAAAATGTCTCGTGATTCATGAAGGTTGATTTATCTGGTCTCAGTGATTTCCTGAAGGTCGACTTTTATGGTCTCGTGATTTCCTGAAGGTCGGTTTTAAATGTCTCGTGCATTATTGAAGGTCGGTTTTAATGTCTGCTGGTGATTCATGAAGGTTAGCTTTAATGTCTCGTGACTTCAAAAGGTCGGTTTAAATGTCTAGGTAATTCATCAAGGTCGGTTTTAATGTCCCCGTGCATTCCTGAAGGTGAGCTTTAATTGTCTCGTGATTTCAAAAGGTCGGTTTAAATGTCTCGTGAATCCTGAAGGTTAAATTCAATGTCTCGTGATTTCAAAAGGTTGGGCTTTAATGTCTCGTGACTTCATAAAAGTCGGTTTAAATGTCTAATAATTCATCAAGGTCGGTTTTAATGTCCCGTGATTCCTGAAGGTGAGCTCTTTAATGTCTCGTCATTTCAAAAGGTCTGTTTAAATTCTCGTGATTCCTGAAGGTTAATTTTAATAGTCTCGTGATTTCAAAAGGTTGGTTTTTGATATCTCGTGATTACTGAGGTTAATTTTTAATTGTCTCGTGAGTTCAAAAGGTCGGTTTAAAATGTCTTAGTAATTCTAGTTTTTATGTCTCGTGATTCCTGAATGTCGGTTTTAAATGTTTCGTGTTTTCAAAAGGTCGGTTTATGATGTCTTGTGAATTCCTGAATGTGAATTATATGTCTTGCGATTTCGGATAGTACAGTTTTTAGTGTCTGACCGACTCCTGAATATCGGTTTTAATTTCTCGTGACTCAGGAAGGTCGGTTTCTTGGATGAACCGTGATTCCATGAAGGTGGGTCTCGTGATTTCTAAATGTCGGTATTGATGTCTCCTCTGACTCATGAATGTTAGACTACAAATGTCTCGTTATCCCTGATGGTCGGTTGAAATATCTTGTGACTCTTGAATGTCGGTTTTTGATGAAACCGTGATTCATGAACTTGGGTTGTAAGCTCTCGTGATTTCTAAAGGTCCGGAATTGATAGTCTCTTGACTCTTGAATATCGGTTTTAATGTCTCGTAATTTATGAAGGGCAGTTTTAATGTGTCCGATTCCAAGAAGGTAGGTTTACTGTCTTGTGGGTTCCTATCGGTCGCATTGAATTCTTATGACTCCTGAATGTCAATTATACTGTTTCAGTATTTCAT
>JASEVX010000003.1:149594330-149689330 GCA_031761405.1 Serripes groenlandicus
CATTACAACTGGTTAATCGGTGTCACGACAAACTTCTGTGTAGACTGGTATTTATTCCCTCCCTCCCCTCCCATTCCCCCTCCCCTCTCCCTTAAAAACAAACGAAAATGAACGTCATGATATGACATATCGAGGGCTTGGCGTGAAACAGTTGTACTAAAATTGATATTTTTTTACCAAGGTTGATCACCTCGCCATAAAGTCTTTATAAGCGTTAAATCATTTTTGTTGGTAAACAAATGGAAATTTAGATGCCATTGCTCGTTCCTACAAAGGGTCAAAATTGCCCTTAAACCAGGGATCTTAATATAGTTTTTAGTTACAACCGTTTCACGTCAAAGCCCTCAATATACTGTTGAAAGCAGCGGCCTAAAACACCACAATTCAGAACAAAGTGTTAGACATACGAGGATTGCCGAAAGGGATAAATCGTTTATCGATGGATTATTTGTTCTTTTTCCACAATTGTTTTTCTTATCGCCGTTTGCTGCAAAAAGATATATTAGTGTTCATGGTTGATGTGTTTGCCTTTAATATATATGACGTTATCGTCAGTTTCACAACGAATATGATGTTTCTCCAAAAATATATTTTAATATTAAACTAGTACAAGTTAAACCGCCCCACGCAAATGTAAGCCTCACCCCATATCACGTTATCACCCTCTCGAACATGCAGACACATTTCGACGCACTGATCTTACTATTGAAAACATTATGGTGAAAGGAGACAAGACTCATTATGGGCAAGTTATCACATTTTTACAAAGTTCTAAACTATTAATGAAAAGAATAACACTGTAATTGATAGAGATTTTTCATATGTGTGCTAAGAATTTTCAAAGTCGTCTACTGCAGATGCGTTGTATGTAAACAAAAAATGTTAATACTAAGAATGATGTCATGAACGAAACTGCGCATATACAAAATCGAATTTTCAATTAATGGTCGAATTATAATTATATGCTTGATTAAAGACTATTACTTACTTAGCTATTTCCATACATTTCCGAATTCAAAATATATAACCAAACTGATAGTAAATCACAGCATCTGAACAAAGTACGTATATATAATTGTGATCATAACGGTCCATCCCTACTTTCCTCCAATGTATTTTAAGTTTAGTTTAAAACTTATTTATTTTACATCGATTGCGAAACAAGCTTTCAGATTAAATTAATCACGGTCGATGTCAGATTACTGGAGACTAAACCTGTACTCGTGCCGTTTATGTGGAAGAATCACAAATACAGAACCCGCTCTCCACCGGATTCAAACCCGGGACCTTTGGTACGAGAGGCCGACGCTCTACCACTGCACCACTGTCCTCCATACAGTTTGATCAGGACACACGTATTTAATGCGGATTTGTAAACAGAAATGAGCTCATTGAGCAGCAATGCCACGAAGATCTATACATGAAAAGTATAAATAAGTGTGAGTAAAGATGTGATTATGTATGCATAAGGTTTGTCAAGTTCTTCGAAGTGCGCATGACTTATGTGTAAACAGCCAAGAAACAGATTAGCCTGGGCGGTTATAGCTAAACACTGATCGCAAATGATCAGAGGCTAGTTATGCTTATTTTCATGTGCCAATTATCATGTACACACAACTATGCAGCGTGCATCAGCATATATCAAAAGGTTTTATGAAATATTCGACTGCATGTATACGAGTGTTTTTTATAGTACATCGATTTGAAATACAGTACGAAAGAGTTATACATACACATTTCTGTCTGTATTAGTACAGCTGTGTTTGAGAACAAATAGGTAGTTAGGACTATCGACTGGAGATTAATGTGATGAGCATACTGATGATGATGATGATGATTATTATCAATATTTGTATTGACGATGACGTTGATGTTGATGATGATGATGATGATGATGATGATGATTATTATCATTATTTTTATTGACGATGACGTTGATGATGATTATATTGATGATGATTATATTGCTTCTGAGGTAGAAAGTGATGATGATGATGATGATGATGATGATGATGATGATGATGATGATGATGATGATGATGATGATGATGATGATGATGATGACGAAAGTGAAGATGTTGATGATGATGAGTAGGACGATCCTGATGATGAAAGCGATGCCATGATAATGATGATGATTTTTTATTCAGCGCTCTTTGATTGCTCGCTTGATCTGGGCAAGACATTGAAAAATATATTTCCATTTATCATAAGTCTTGAGAACATGAGTCCATGGTATAAATAAACAAATGTTTAATTTCTACAATATGAAGCATGACACAATAAGATACCACCTGCCAGATGGCCGCATTTTAAAACATCGCAAAAACTATTTTACTATAATGTCGTGAACTTTAACAGTTATGTCACAGGACCCCCAGCGTAGTCTCCCTTTCCGCGGTATGCTGTTTTTGATTCGTCTGCTTTAACCCCCTTTCTAATATACAATAAATCCGCAGCAGACGACTTTGAAATTATCAAGTCTAAAATATAGAAAATCTCTTTAAATGATTGTATGATTTTTTAATAGAGTTGAAGTCATTGTGGCAAATGGAGAAATTACTCATAATGAGCAATTTCTCCTTTTGCCTCAATGATTTCATAAGTCGTCTACTGCAGATGCGTCAGAATGCGTCTATATGTGGGAAAGCGTTAAGACATCTGAAGACATATGGATATTTGGAAATACACGATGTACTATTTTGTAAATATTGCGGAAAATAGGATAAATTTCATTTCTTTTAATTATTTTTCCTTTTTCCAAAATAATTGCAAGTTTTGTTTTCTGCACGTGCCTCAAGAATCGTCTTCACTTTGGACAACACTGAATATTTTTATTTTTATTTTACGTAAGAAATAAATTCACCGCTTCTAAAGGAAATAAATGGATGGGTCGTCTTCTCAAGAAGCTATTACTTAATCAGCATGAGGAAAACAACATACTGAATTTTTTATTTTAAAAAATAAATGGAAGATACCAAATCCACCCTCCTCTCCTACCCGGAGAATCATTTTGACACATCTACATTTTTACAAAAGAAGAAATTGCCCATAATGTGCAATTTCTACGTATGGTACACTGTGACACTTTCATTTTTAATATATATTTTTCCGCATATTTTACCTAGATATTATATAATAGTCTTCATCGGCAGATTTGTTGTATGTGGGAAAGGGTTACGTTAGGATGCTTTGGATGACGTGTTTGGTGAAATAGAACATAGAATTCACGTCAGTTGAAAATCGCCCTTCTGGACTCTGAAACTAATTTCCATTCAGATCAGTTCGTTGGATGGCGTGTATCCAATAACCGTTTTAAAGTTGCCCCGAAACCTCTTTACCCTTTCCAACATACAGACGTTTCCTGGCGTCTCTGTAGCAGACGCCTTTTGAAAACATTGTGGCAAAAGGATAAATTGCTCACAATGATTAATTTCTGCTTTTGCCACAATGGTTTCAACTATATATTCAATTACTGAACTTTCATTTATTTACCCGAAGTATAACCAGATATTTTCAAAGTCGTCTGCTGCAGAAATGTTGTGTCGTTTGCTGCAGAAATGTTGTGTATGGGAAATGGTTAAACAGTGCTATCTATCATGAGGGAGAAGACCCTCTTCAGACTTCGCGGAGTCACAGGCCGATATTGCTTTTCGCAGCCCGTTAAGTCCCGATGGTTAGTTCTCGTGTGGCGAGTCACGTGCCCCCACACTGCATTTGTCAACACGTCTTAGTGTCTATCCTTAACTTTTGATGACATGACAAATCTTGCTGTCGACTTTATTGAGATACATTTTAAATACAATGAAATCGAAATACGCATGATGATTTATTTGCCAACGACAATGCATGAAACGTGAATTCCTTTAATTAATATCAATATTGTTGTCACGAATCAGATGTTTTTCTCTATGTAATCCAGTATTTCAACATCAGTTGCACATGGCGCAATAACAAGGGAACCACTTGTTACATGGTAATGGAAATTCTAAATATTAAACAACAACTGTTAATTCAGTTTCTTGATCAAATAAAGGATATTGCTTTATTAAACATTTCCCACATAAACAAAAAAAATGACTCACCTTCATCTGTTGTTAAGTTATCCTTTTGCCACAATAAATTCAACCATGTTCACTACAACTAAAACTGCATGTACTTTCCTTTTATTGAGATGTTCATATTTTGCCGAGATCTTTTCAACGTCTTCCTCTGCTGCAGATTAATCAATCATACTATTTTCAGCATTATACATATCAATCAATTGACTTAGATATATTACAAGTATTGTTGACAAGCCTAACTGTTGATTTAGTTGTTTATAAAATGCCGTAAATTTTCTTAATTATTGACCTGTTCTGGTGGCTACAGGAAACAATGGAATATCCAGAACAACGGAAGTATAGGTTTGATTCAAACTTTAAATTTAAATTTTGATAATTTTCTGATTCTTTCGATTTCAAAGCCGTCTGCCGAAGTTATCTCTGAAATCGAGTTAATCAGAAACATAATTATGTAATTATTATTTGAATGACAGTTAACCCTTTCCCTCACGTATACCTCTGAAGCAGTCGACTTTTGAAATCATAGTGGCAAATTTCTTATAATGATCAATTTCTTCATTTGTCACAATGATTTCAAAACTCTATTCAACTGATCATACTATCATTTATAGAGATTTTCTATATTTCTGACATGATAATTACAAAGTCGTCTATTGCAGATATATTGTATGTAGGAAAGGGTTAAACTTTTCCAACAAGCAGACACAATTTGACACGTCAACAGAATACGACTTTTGAAGGAAATATTGTGGCAAAAGGAGAAATTGCTTACAATGAACACCTTCTCTATTTGACGTAATGTTTCAACTCACTTCAATACTAATATTTCATTTAAAGAGTTTAAAAAAAAATCACGATTTGTTCGAAGTTGTCACCTAGAGATTTGTTTAACGTTGGAAAGGTTTAAACATCCCACCTAATGGGAGTGTGATAACAGGCAGCAGTGAATCACTTACCTATATATAGATAGACTTGGTAAATCCATATTTTGTTCCGATGTTAATCCGAATAGCACACAATGGACTGTATTAGTGATTATTTACAGCTCAAATATAAATCATTATCAATTCTATTCTAACGTTTCATTGTGTTCAAACGCACGTACATTGTACTTCATACCTTCACAGTGTTAAAATGACACGGAGATATTCTTTCGCTTCTATAATATAATGATATTTAAGCTTCTGATATAGCAAGAATGCAAAAACCGAGAGACAAAAAAAACCCAAAAAACATCGCGATAATTTATCCCTTCTCATATTTATCATCTTTTTTTAATGTATATTTGCTGTTTCTTTAAATCGTCGAGGTAAGCAATTCATTCCCAAATATATAACAACATTTGGATGTGTATGTTCATGACGGGAAAGCAGCTAACTACCTTTAGAACCACGTCATATGAAAACCGACATTCACAGATTTTATATTATTTATCAAATTAATAATCCATGGCACACTTTAACAGATGGAATTTAGTCAGTTCCGCTACCAATGGTTTTCCTGGATGCTCACACTCAATAAGGTGGCGAGATGAAAAGATCCTGGTTAAGCAGCGCGACGGTGTAGTTTCGTTTGACGCGATCAAGTAGGCTTTTATCCAGGGCTATGACCACCTCTGCCATGACATTTCCGATATAACTTGGCAAATTAACATATAGAATTGATCATTTCAGTTAACTCGAGTGAAACGACTTATGGCAAGTACTATGGACTATGAGTGATTGAATGACCGCGTATAGTCGTTCTCAGTTATATCGCAGTCGCCCACCCATACATACTTCTGGCATTTCTTGACTTTCGCACACGGTTGCCCAACACAACATCTTGCCAGGCAACTCACTACTTTCTCACATATACTTCAGTCTCATTCGTTAAAGCTGAATGACTTTCGTTGTGGTTCATCGGAAAGATTTCAGGCGGAGCGGGTAATCGAGCTTACGACCCCTGTAGCGACGGCCCTCTTCGTTTGACGCATGAGTCACAACGGCTCACGATAATATTGGAATGCATTAACAAATACGATGATGTTCGCTGTAAACACTCGATTTCGGTTTTTGTATTAGCATACCAATCGCTATGTATCGCAGACAATATCATCGAATATAACACACACATATATTTGATAGATCACATGTCAATTGATTCACCAAAAGAAAACATTCGGAGTCAATTTACAAGGAACCTAGCATAAATATTGTTAGATAGATTCTACTTTTCGTACACTAACTGCTTGCTTGCTACACAAGAATAATCGTGCACTGTGTAACGGAAACGGTTAACGTCACTATGATCATATGTACTGTATCACAGGACCTTGTAATGTCTGCCTAAATGTTAAAAAGACCTCAACGCATTTCCTGGCAAAATGTTAGAAGCCAAGTCCCTAGGGTTGTACGGAAAACAAGACTCTTAATCGCACCACAAATGAATCCTTCGTAGCCTAGTGGTTAGCATCGGGGATTTCGAACCAGGCGTCCCGGATTCGACCCCAGTCGCGGCGGAGTCAGGGTAGAGTGCTCTTGGGCAAAGCATATTTTGTAGCCTAGTTCTGGTTTGTTTACCCAGGGATCGTGAATAAGTGAACTGGCGCCGTGATAAAAATTGAAATAATGTTGAAAACGGCTTAAAACCCATATAAATAAACAATAGCTCGGCGCGGTAGATTTTGCGTACCTAGTCTTTTGTATGCAAAGTATCCTAGTCATTTTACATGGATTCGGATATAAGTAAACGACAGTTTTGTCATTGGCTTTGACTTTTAACTTGTTTGTAAACCAATATCGTTAATCATCCCGTCTATAAATAAATCAGTTGACGGCTATTTGATACTTGTATTTTCATCAAAGATATCGACTTATTGTTGGGTACAATGGAAGATCAAGTTGTTCACATTTGCGATGATATATTAATCTATTATAAACGCGAACACTTGACTAGAACAAGTTTTTCGGTGACTTAGATCAACGATGATTCTTATGAATAAGCCTAGCGCAAATTGCAAGGAAAGGTTGGGCGAATAAATAGTCAAAAGTCTAAAATAAACTTATTGACGACACATATATTAATACACGTGTGTTGTTTTACAAATGTATATTTCAACTGCATACCAATATGCATTCTCGTATCTTTCTTCACACACTGAGAGAGTCATTGCTTTAACTGCTGCTTGCTGCTCACATCCTTTCAGATCGGCATTGTTGGCAGCTGTAAAGGCATCAGCAAATTGTATTGAATTGGCCAAGATCGTTCTGCAAGTAATTGCGGGTGAAGAGTCGAATATGCGACACTTGCATGCCAATATTATCTAATGTTCGTATCTGATTATTGTCAGTTAAAGTGATTTATTGGTTTTCACTTCCTTACAAACATGGTTTGTATTTCATGAGCATCTCTTCGCTCTAGCTATGCAAGATATATATCTTTCATCAATTAGTATCTATAGGACTTCTTTTGCGATATATTGTATTAAAAGAGATCAAGGTTGCAGTGACTTACAAAGTTATTGGTAAATAACGGAGATCTCATCTTGAAAATTAACCTGATGGACAAAGAAAGGACATCAAATGAAAAGCTTACTTTTTATATTTTAAGAATTTAAGTTTTACTACATCATTAATAAATATTACGGGCGTAGCCCAAAGAAATTGTGTCACTCTTAACGAGAGAGTTTTTGCTTCTGCAAATGAATTTTTTCATACAGCGTTTTACCCTTTCCAACATACAACGCACGTCAACGTTGAAATAATCTAGGTCCAAAATGGAATATCTCTATAAATTAAAGTATTTGTTTAACCCTTTCCCTCATACGACAATTCTGCAGCAGACGACTTTGAACATATTTTGTCAAAACATAAAAAAATCTCCATAATTGAATGGATAACCTATGACAAAAAGTGGAAAACATTGTGTCAAAAGGAGAAATTGCACGTTTTGTGCAATTTCTTCTTTTGTCACTATGTTTTCAAAAAACCGTCCGCTGCAGAGGCGTCAGAAAGCGTCTATATGAGGGAGGGTTAAATGTCGTCTGCTACAGCTGCACTAAAACAGGTATGCATGTGGGGGAGAGGTTAAAATATACAAAACAAAAGATGGTCCAGGAAAACTTTTCACATCTCCTGAACCTATTTCCCATCAAATACGATAAAGACGCCAATTATTATAGGCCGTGAACGAAATAAATGGAATGATATCAATGGCCCAGAGCTCTAATTAAGGCGAGTATTTCAAATGCTAAAACCCTGATTTGACCCTCAAACCCTATGTTGTGGGTACTCTAAATATCGTCCCACTGAGACGATTCTTTTGAGTAGCCACAACATAGGGTTTGGTTGAGTCATAAGAGAAATAAAGGTGGGAAAAGACCAGATTACTCCACCTTATCTAGTCCTCTACGTGACGGTCCGCCACAAAAAAAGTTCAAGAATCCTAATTATATGTTACATAATATTATATGTGCCCCACACCTAATACAATTGTATGCAATCGAAATATTATGAGTGCTTAATTGTATAATATTCACTAGAGACGTAGTCATGCATTCAGCTTTTATTTGAGTATTAACCCTTTCCCACATAGAGACACTTTCTGACGCCTCTGAAGCAGTCGACGTTTGTAAACATTGTGACAAAAGGAGAAATTGCCAAATTAAGAGCAATTTCTGCTTTTGCCACGATGTTCTCAACTTTTTCCAGTAATTGTACCTTCATTTAAAGAGATTTTCTGTGTTTTTGTCTAGATGTTTCTAAAGTCGTCTGCTGCAGATTTGCTCTATTTTGGAAAGGATTTACTTAGATATAACGAGTGAGGTAAGTAAGGTGTATAATACTGTGACATGCTCTGGGCGAAATTCAGCACAGTCATAGTCCGCCTATGTGAACATATAAAACAAAAGAATGACCTCTGACATAAATGAATCTTTAAAGGGGAAGTACTCCAGTATTTTAAATTAATGCTTTGATAAAAGATGAAAGCCCTTTACATTGATAATTACGTGACTTGTAAAGATATACCTTGAAATAGCCAAATGCGCTCCATCATTGCACATGAAGGTTTAAATATGCATTCATATATGTTATATTGTGTGTGCTTCATGTTGATGCCTCTGTTGTTTTACAATAGGTTATGGCGTATACAGTTATCGTTATCCTTATATAAAATATGTTCACCCTTCAAATTGATAATTAGATGACTTGTTAAGATATGCTTCTAAAATAGACAAAATGTCCTCCATCATTACACATGTTATTATGTTTAAATTTGTTTTCTTTATGTTTCATTCAGATGTTTTCAGGTCAACACACATTTAATGCATTGTTCATTTTCACTCGGTAATTTGCAGACTTCCGGTGCTGAATTCGAATTCAAGAAGGCAGTGTTCCTCGTTATTATGTAAAGTATTCTGCACAAGGAATACTAAACAGTTTGTCTGGCTAACCGCGAAGCAGAGAAGCTAAAAAATACTTTTGCTAAACTTATATTAACAAGTAACAAGTACATACATGGATTCATCTTTATAAACGAAGCGTCTCTGTTGTACTTCAGCATCTTAAACAACCGGATTATACCAGTACGTACAAGGAACATTAAATTCTTTTATTTTGATATCTAACGACTGCGCATACATCTGTATTTTGTTTATAAACCAAGCGTCTCTATTGTACTTCAACATATTGAACAACCTGAGTATACCAATACGTACACGGAACATTTAATTCCTTTAGTTTGATATTTAACGACCGCGCATACAATTTTATTTCTTTATAAACCAAGCGTCTATGTTGTACTTTTCAATCGAGATCAACAGAATTATGCAATAACATATACAAAGGACATGAATGCGTTCACGCACTATCAGCTTCACATTTCGGTTCGTGTATTACACATTAAAGGCTGTTGTCTTGTGTACGTTCATAGCACATAACACTGGTTCAATCACTTTCCAGCATACACAAACATATGCATAAGATGACAGTGAAAACACTTGGGCAAACATATGGAAACTCGTTCTATGAAAGTATAATCATTGATTAGAGTTGGGGAGAAAGAATAGTTTGCTTATTTTGAGCAATCTCTCCTTCGGTCGCAATGCTTTCAAAACGTCGTCTGCTGCAGATGCGTTAAAACACTTCTACATGAAGGAACAGGAAGAATTAAGCAATCCCGAGAACGTATCTTATTCTGCCACTCCCTTTTGTGATCTGGAAAGCATTAATCTTCTCCATATTGAAATTCAATGAAAAATGACTTTGGCAATTAGTAATAAAGAATTTACATATCGAGTTGTTACGTCCGACATTTGTCATTAATTCTATCACCCTTCGTGTTTACTTTACAACCATCTCCTCCAATATACCTTAACCCTTTCTCTTATACGGAAGCATTTTGACGTCTCTGCAGAAGATGTCTTTTGAAAACATTGTGATAACAGGTGAAATCACTCATGATTAGCAAAGTATCCTTTGTCACAAAGTTTTCAAATCTTTTCCGTAAATAAACATCCACTTATGGAGCTGTTTCAGGCTTTTTTGTATATATGTTTTCAAAGTCGTTTGCTGCAGAATTGCTGTATGTGGGTAAGGCGGGGGGGGTAAACCTGATACGTTTTAAAAATCGTCTGCTCTGCAAACGTGTGGGGGAAATACGTATACCAGGGCTCGAATTCGGGACCTCTCATCCCGGAGGCGAGCACTCTAACACGTCGCTATTACAAGCTAGCTATATAGCAAGGCAGTATAAGTATCCCCTTATATAAACACATAGCTACAGAATGATTGTCTATCTTTGTGACAGACCAGTCTACTTCATACTCCCCCTCAATATGAAGATTCGTCCTGGAATCATTCAATTTACAATAAGTACTACTCTATCTCACATCACTTCGGGTTATATACGATGGGCGCCAATGTAACCCAGCTGAACGAGTCCGACTTATTGTCTATCCTCGGGACAGACCACTCTACTACACTATCTTCAAAGTTGACAGAATTGGAAACATTGTGGGCTCACTAATCGGTTTATGTTCTTTTCCCCCTGCGGTAATGTCTTCAAATGCAGTCTGCTTTTAATGAGTCAAAGAAAGTGTCAAATGTCTTTTGCACAATCAGCGCAATTCTTAATTTACGAACAACTGTTTGGCAATACCAGTCCTTTAGTTAATTCATTCATCTAGGAATTATATCGTTTAACAAATGGATTGTAACTTGGAAAAAGCTGGTTATTTAAAATTAAAACCAATCATGGGTTAACGTGTATAGTTTCCTCTCAGTTATTCTGTCTTTAAAGTTACATTGTTGGGTTATAGTTCTTAATTACATTTAGGTCAATGTAACATATAGATGGGCATATGAGACTCTTGTTAAACTGTGTGTAATGGTATGCACATGTATCTTCATTGTACGCTGATGCAATTAGACCCCGAACTGCCTAAATAGTATATATAAAATTGCACTTCTATCGCTTTTATGATAATAGTGAGTGGTATTTTCTTGATTTAGATTTGACCTATGTTTTGGGGTGAATTGATACTTTATCAAAAATAATCTATCACAAGCTTATTGCGAGCGCCATTTATGTGCAAGACATGGATTCATCATTTAGGAGCTGTATTATACTTGAATTAGCTAACGGACTGGTACTGCCTAACAGTTGTTCGTACATTAAGAACTGTGCTGAATTTGCAAAAGACACGATGGGTTTTAACTATTCCAGTCCCAGTGATATGCTGGTACATACACAATGGGACCCCTAACGGCTATTTACGAAACTTAACCTCGGACGCGACATCCCAGAAACGTCGAGTCCGATCCGAATGAATGTAAATCGAGCTGTTTCGGACATTATCCCTTGTCGATTGGTGGCTATTTTAAACCGCAACACATAGCCAGGAACCAACAAGCTCGGTGGTGTAGTTGTAGAGCGTCCGCCTCGGTCGAGTCATACCGAAGACTTTAACATGGTAGTAATGGCTCTTTCTACCTGGGGCTCGGGATTGTATACTTGACATTACGACTGACTCGCTGGTGTGTGTGTGGGGGGGGGGGGGGGGGGGTGGGGGTGGTGGTGTTGTGTTGAAGGACCAGTAGGACTGGTAACTCACACAGAAAACGCCGTGAATAACTGAACAAATGTTGACATAGGCGTAAAACACCATAGAGACCAACGAGGAAGTGATGACTACACCTATTTCAGATACATCCACGATAAAGGCCTAAATTGAGTATTATAATTCTGAAAGAGAAACGTTTATTGTATTACTTGTATTTTTTATTTCTCGATCTTTTACAAAGTTTTATAAAGTCGTCTACGACTGAAGAATCAATTGAGTCTGTCTATTAGATGCAAATGACGTCGTAAAGTGTCGTCTGGCAGCATCATGAATGTGTCACCAGCCTCCCCAGGGATGGGGCAGACAGAAAACAATACCGCCATACGTCATAAATAACCGCGATACAGGACTTATGCAGTTATCGCAGTAACGTAAAGGATGAAAGATGACTCATGCAGATCCTGTTCGGTATTTTCACTAGTGTCGTCTGTTCACATCGTTATTTCAATACGTTTTGAGTCGCCTGTCTTATGATGGTGACACATATGGATATATTTTCCGTCCCTCCGTAAGTCTGCACGCTTTCAGTTAGTGACTTATTGGCAGACGATACTGAAGTTCATTCGAAGTATTTAATATCATTCAAGATTAAAGTATATAAATTACAGAGCTCTTGACATGGTGCTTATTTTATGGTCTAACCCTAACCCTAACCCTTTTTGATCTCAAAGCTTATGGTTGTTATTCAAATGAAAATTCCTTTTTGATATCAAAGCCTATGGTTGGTATTCAGATGAATTGTTTAATATGTACATTAAAATGAAAACCTTCTTGTTCAAAAGTATAGGTTGTTTTGTTTTGGAAAGCAATTTGGCACATATGTTCCTTGGGTGACACTTTACCAAGAATGTTCAAATTATTACGATCCGTTTGAAAAGATGACCACCAGGGGACTGGCGGGTTTTCGGTATATGTATAGACTATTTGTATGTTTGTACAAAATCCCCGATTTGGAAATAAGTTTGCACTAATCTTGGTAAATTATTCCAGTAAGAACACTGAAACTATTTAAGATCAATTAAATCAGGTGAGCAATAAATGACAATCATGGTCCCATGTTTGTTTTTTAATATGATAATACTAATATTATCATATACCAGTAATCTAATATGCGTAACATTCTTGTTGCGCCATTCATTATACATATATATTTCACTAAATATTGAACATTTTGCAGTTACTGTTTTATTGTAAAATAAAGTAGAAATGACTCAAAGTATGTAAAAACATGTAGTATATTTTCTATTGCCCTGCTTCTTTATCGGAGACGAAGCCGCCTTAAGATTAAGATACAGAATGCACTTTTAAAGAAACCAATTGAAACTGTCAAGCACTTTTCTTTCGAGAGCATCATTATGTAAATGATGTTGTCTGTTTTACTAGAGAACATTTCGATTGGTAACATGTGCACATTTCAACACGTTCCATTTAAAAAAAATACAGGACACTTGTTCGCATGTTATGGTTATGGAAAGCGATTCAAATGAGTTTCATAATTGATTGACGCCGCATGGGCAGAGACAATGTGTTTATATGTCTCTGGTATGGGATATGGGATAGGTTTTAATTTTGTACCATGGGGTGACGTAATCGAAAAGGGAGCAACCAACATTATTATTGTTAAGAAAAACTCTATTATATGTTTGAAAAAAGCAACCTTTATGAATCAATAAATTGTATTGACTGATTTAAGAAACAAAAAGATGCAAAATATGTATGTCTTTATTTCAAATCTTCAGACACATTTAATTTGTATTTAATAACTTCCCCCCAAATTCCTAGGCTACGCTTTTTTTTAATAGTTTGATTAACGACCCTGACGAGCTCCAAGGCTACGCTTTTTTAATGGTTTGGTTTACGGCCCCGAAATTCGGGGGACGTTTTTGCCTATTTATAAAAAATATGTTGAATTTCTAAACTTAAAACGTTCCTCCCTATACAGTTTGTTCATTCTGCCCATTGTATTCTTGCTATATGTTGACTATACATGTAAACCTTTTTCTTTTAATTTCATAAATGTTCAATTTTGATATTTTAATTAATTTGCTTATACAATCGACTATGTAAGAATGGAGTACACAAGGTTATAGGACATTTCGACCGTTAGACTCGGGTAGTTAATCTCATTGGCATATTCGAACAAGGAACTCTAATAATTCGCTACATCTGCTAAATATTAAAAGGATAGTGGTTAAAAGCTCAAATAAAACATTTTAATACATGAATATAACATTACATTTTAAACTTTTTAAAATAAATTCGTATTTTTTGGTTTATATACTCATGTCTTTGTTATCATACCTCTGCTAAACTGGAAGAAGAATAGACCTCCCGCTCTCCTTCCAAAGCTTGTGCTAACTTAACTTATAACAAGAGGCATTACACCTTAATATATGTTAATATTTAAGCACATATGTGTTCTTCTTTTGTTTTTGTTTTTATCTAATTGATCTAGTTAGAGCAGATTTTAAACCGTTTATTGGTAAAAAATTATTAAGAAACTTCAGCTTTTTTGACACATTATAGTTGCAGTCAATGTTAAGCAAACTGTAAATCATATGGTTTTAGGACTAAACTTGACATTTTCCGACTAATGCTGAATATCACATAGATCGCAGCATACGTCTATCCCTACGTCAAAACTGACCCTTTCTGCTCTTGGTAACCTTTTATCATAGGCTGTGATAGCCAGGTGAGCAATGTAGGCACATATTGTGTTAACACGTTACTTACTGTAACACGTCTGTTAACACGTTACTTACATGTACTGAACCGCATCTGCTTCCTTTAAGTCATGCTTCAAAATCATGCGCGCGTCTTTGATGCTTTGCATCAAATTCGTCTTGTTTCATCTATATTGAAGAGCGGAATGCGACTGTATGCATTTTCTTATTTGTTTTTCGTTTGCTGTTCATTACCATTACCGTTTTTATAATAGTTTTAATCATTATTCAATATTCTGTGAGGACTTTATTTTTAAATCAACGACACACATTTGACGCTATTACACGTATTACACGTATCACTAATTTCTATGAAATGAAGACACTGTGAGGTTAATGTATTCCATATCATTTCCGTAAAAACTATCCAAAACGTTAATATGTATCTCACTATACAGTATACAATCCTTCCAGTATATATCACTTACTTCGAGATGCCTACATACGAAGTCATGTTAATCATTTGCGTGTAGTGTCTCCATTTTCCCTCGTACAAACTAGATGAGCCCTTCCACGAGAAACCCAACAGTCCGCGCAGGCTGATCTGGGTTGATACATTCCGTCTCAGGGGGATAGAGGTATAGAGTAATGATTCCTGAAACAGAAATCCCACAGGAAGCGAGAAGTGTCTGTCCGGGTTGGCTTGTGCGGCATGCTTATGTTGATCCGGGTCGATACTTTACGCAGAGACCACACTGTTGGTTTTCTCGCGGAACGGCTCATATGTTGAAGTAGCCCGTTATAATTGATTCTGCTATTCAAAGTGATTATGATACCCACAGCAGTTGGTCTTTTGCAGAAAAAACAAACATTTAAGAATATAATTTCCTTAGCTAGTTACAAATGAATACTGCTATGCTTATGCACTCCTTAACCGGAGAGTCGACAGTTGTCTAACATTTTCCGGACAAAAGTTATATCTAAATAGTTTCATGAATTGCGTGCTTGTTAATCTTGCCAAATTATTAGGTGAAATAGTATTGTTTAAAGTCGTTGACATACACAAACATACATTTAAAAATGAAAAGGTACACCTATAGGATATAAAAATGCGAATTTCAGAGCAAAGTTTAAACATCTGACGAAAAGATAAGTTATTTGCCGACTAACAATGCTGTTCGGTATTTTTACAAAATATTGTTCGACAACGGAACAATGGGCAATATCACAATATGCCGTGTATCAATTACGTTTTAGTTGTGATATAGAGTAAGGATTGAGTGCTAATTGAGTTAAACGGGCAGTTGTTTTTGTGTGAAATATACTTCAACTTGTCGACTTAAGTTTCATCTCGTATCAAACTAACTGGGTGGTCCGTAGCTGCATTATACACAAGTAACCGTAAAAGATGAATATTTCTCGTTGTTAAAATTGTTGGCCAATTTGGCGTTAACTGTATGACATTAAAAAATAAAGATACTTGACATTGCCTGATAGTTTTGAGGTTTTCCTTACTTATTTAGATAGTTAAGATATTTTTGTTTTTTTCCAGAAAAATGGTTGACAGAAAATGACATTACATATATATATATATATATATATATCATAATTACAAATCATTAGAAGTTATTCTAGTATTATTTAGAAACAGTACAAAGCATTGTTAGTACAAGCGGCAATTGCTCGTTGTCCTTTGCCACAGTGAGAACAAACGTCGCTTGTTTATATTTTGTTATATTTATCTGCATTGCTATAGTATATACGATTGATGCACGTTAGTTTCGTTTGTTTGGTTATACCGTTGTTGTTGTTGTTAGATAGTATTCTATATTTCGAGTTGGCGTGAAACGGTTGTAACTCAAATTGGTATTTCTTTACCTAGGTTAATCACCTTGCCCTAAAGTCTTTAAAAGCGTTAAATTATTTTCTTGGTAAACAATGGAAATGTAGGTGCCATTTCTCGTTCTGAGCAATGGCACCCACATTTGCATTGTTTACAAAGGGGTCAAAATTGACCCTAAACCAGGGTTTTCAAAATAGGTTTTTAGTAACAACTTTTTCACGCCAAACCCTCGATTTGTTCTTTTCTAACGTTTTGTCCTTTCCCACATACAACAATCTGTAGCAGATAAAGTCGAAAACATCTTGGTCAAAACACTGAACAATTCAATAAATAAAAAACAAGAGATAATTGTCCTTCGTCATTGTATTACGATAGCAGATAGTAGACAATTCGGCTGTATGACGATATATCTAATGAATGTTCGAGTGAGTTTAAATTCAGATAAAACAATCTAAAAGTAGTTTACACAAGTAGTGACAATCTTATCAACAAAGGAAAATGGCTGGTATTATTGTTTCCAAATTGGACATGAGATTTCGACGATTTGAGCAAATTGAATTGAAGACAACATAAGGAACGAGACGAAGGAGTACCTGGAGTATTTGATTGATTAGTTTACCGCGTGCCCGGTGACAGCCATTCATTAATTGGTGTGATTATATCTACATTTCCTCTTCATTGTGCATCGAGGTTTGTTCTAATTATAGCATTATCATAGTCGTTCAAATGTTTCCAAATAGGTTGCATCACAAGAGTTAATTAGCTTCGACACATTTACTGAATGAGACGGTGCGTTTCTCAAGTAGACAATAACAAGGGAGATACACTGTTTGTTTTTACGGGATTTTACGCCGTTTCCAACGTAATTTAAGTTATATCACGGCGATATTTCACCTATTCATGATCCCTGGATAAACAAGCTAGTAAATGTGCCACGTCCAAGGGCACACCACCATGACCGTCGCACCGCGACTAAGGATCGAAGCCGGGCGCCCGGTCCCAATCCACGACTTTAACATCTTGACCACGGCCGATTCCTGGAAAAAACGTCTAACTCGTATATTCAGCCTTATCCCTTTCCCTCATACAACAAACCTGCAGCAGACGACTTTGAAAATAAAGTGACAAAAACCTGAAAAATCTCCATAAAAGATAGCTTTATTGTTAATTAAAGTTGAAAACATTGTGGCCAAAGAAGAAATTGCTGATCATGAAAGCCGACAGTAGGTTGTTATAAAATGGAAAGGAATGAACACCAGACTTCATACTTTAACATGCTCATATGTTTCAAAGGTGAAATTGCTCATAATGAGCAATGCCTCCTTTGGCAACAATGTTTTCAACTTTATTTAACAATTAACCTATCTTTTATTGAGAGTTTTCAGGTTTTTGTCACCATGTTTAAAAAGTCATCTGCTGCAGATTTGTTGTATGTGGGAAAGGATTAAACTATATCATAGTAAAAATTTAACGGGCAAGTTCTCTATCAGATTCGGATGGGGCGGAGACGGTTCTGGTCATTCGTTTGTCGCAACATCCATACGGTCGGTTTCCATACGGCGTGGTACATTTGTATCATGATTGTTCATTCCCAGACGTTCTCCATTCATAAAACATTTTTACGCGACCATGACGGACTGATAAGGTGAACAACCGTTTATGATTTGATCAATACTATTCTTAGAATTGTCTTTGACATGGTAGTGGGTGGATATTGACATTTGAAGGCGTTGGATGCTAGAAAAAGCATCAATACACTAGATGCTACGAATGCATGGGTCCAACAGTTATTTGATATCCACAAATGAATGACTGAAGACATATAAAATCAAACAACAGCACAAAGCGTCAAATGCGGGTGAAAACGCTCATCCGATTGTATTAAGTTCAAAAATGGCAAAACCTCATCCAAACGCCTGGTCTAGATATAACCTTTCATAAAACACAAGGTATGTAACGTCTCAATCCAAGAGTTCAAATAGACGAAATTAATATCAAAGGTTAACCTTGATGCAAAACTTAACTAAGATTCTACAAGGGTATTCAAAGGGACCACATATGTCGCCGTCCAAAATGTGAGTTAGTAAAAGCGTGAGATCCGGACGGATGAATATGTTGGCATACAAAATGCATGGTACCGATATTGACTTTGCACCTGGTATGGATGCCATTTTAATTCAATAAAACGTTGGTTTCTCTGTTTGCTGTTCAAAAGGAATATGTCAAGTAAAGCTTAACAATAAGGGGGGGGGGGGGAATTTTATCCGCACATTTATTTTATTAATAAATTCAGGCATTTTTCCTTCTTTGTCTATGTAAAAGAATCCCCCTTTCATACACATTTAGGGGGAATATTCAAAACAGTGTGGACATAAGCACGACCACCACCCCTCACCCCTCCTTGATTGGATAACAATTCAGACCGTAAGTACCGGGTTTTTTTTTGGAGATGAATATTGTTCCAAACTGTTTCCTCCAGCCTACGGGTCTTTTAAGCAAGACTTTGCACTGACGGGTAGCTTAACACCCTAGCTAATGGGTCAATCATTTTCATAGATTTCGCACGGGAATACGAACGATAGTTGGCTCATTCCACGAACACGGCATCGAACGGCTTTAGACGAAAAGCTATACAAAGAACTCCCATGTTTTCCGGAAATTATCGAAGTGGTACTTGGTTGAAAGATTCTCGGTATTTCAAAATATAATTACCCAAAATATTTCACCAAGTTTTCAAAAATTCCAAAACATGATAAAGTGCGGTCAAAATCCCGCGCGCTTTATTTGTTATTTGACAATGTCATAGTACTATGAAACACAGAATCATTTTTATCATATAACAAAATACATATATCATAACGTACATGTTGGATGTTGATATTAATGATGAAATAAGTGTCATACAAAATAAATACGATAATATATTTTTTTATTAGAAAAACTTCAAGGGTTTGATATAAATTGCCGGAATTAATTCTCATGTTTCAGGAATTTGAGTAAAATTGTGAAATCAGAAAAGTGGTCAGAAAACGGTAAATTTGGCGGGAGGAAATTTAACGAATTGATTTTCTTTTCTCATGTAACATTTATTAGTTTCATCTTAGTTCAATATTAAACTTTGCAATAGCCGATGCATCTATAGTTGGCGTTGTATTTTAGAAGATCAATAAATTGACATGCATGTCGAAAGTAGGCGTGTTCGATTGATTAAGAAGCACATGTATCTCGGTATATACTGATATACGTAAGGACCAATTGGATGCCATTTCCAAAGAAGACTACTTTTTCAAGCGAATTTTGAAAACTTCACCTTCTTCGTGAAGCATCTGTTACGGTATATCCGCCTAAGCAATCCGCCGTGGCTGAGTGGTAAGCGTCGGTGATTTGGAACCGGGCGTCCCGGGTTCAATCCCCAGTCGTGGCAATCATGGTGGAGTGCCTTAGGGCAAGGTACATTTCCAAGTGAAGTACTCTTTCTTAACCAGCGATAGACATAAAGTGACCTGTCGTTGTAATGTAACGGAAATAATGTTGAAAACGGCGTAAAACCCCAATAAACCAAATCAAACTATCCCTCGGAGCAACTAATGTCAACCCTCTTACTCCATTGAGATGAGTGAAATTGTCTTTGCTACCAAGACCTGGCGTGAAATATAACTGAACACGCCGTTTGTCCATCTCGTAATTTCTGGCCAAAATACCTAGTAAAAGTCCAAAGTCATTTAACTGTGATATTTTCTTAAATGTGCATGCTTAGTCCTTAGTTCAAGAAAAAAATGCTGCACCAAGTTCTAAATAGGTGATATGTTTTTCTAACCATAAGATACATTTCCCATCGATATCACATCATATATAACTCTTTCTTGCTCTATTTTGTACGATTTCAAGATGCCTCATTGACGAACAACCACTGGCTAAATGAGTCACCATCTATAAGTAAGGAAGCAGTAGTATTAGGAGGAGGAGGACGACGAGAAGGCGTGGCATGTGTAGCCTTCTGAAATGGATTTCGCACCACTAATTGTTCGGGTATAAATTCATTACTAAATACGTACAGTTACCGAAATCGCTGTGAACCATAATATCAGACAAATAAATCTCGCAAAACTTGGGATTACAATTTAGGAAAGGTAAAACCCTTAATCACACGCACATTCATTCAGAGGCATCTGCAGCAGATGACTTTTTAAGAAAAGTATTAGGAGCAATACCTTCTAATTCCCCTTGTTGTGTCAATGTGTCCAATTCGATAGTTACACTTTCATTAATATATTTTTTCTTCAAAATGTATCCTGAATAATTACAATGATGATATGTTATATGTTATGAAGGGCTAGAATTTAGGTTCAAATCAAAGTTAACGTACCGGAAGTTACGACATTCTAATGTGTATACTTTTCATACGCAGCTCTCGTGTCTTGCACACGTTCAACGCCTTCTCCAAAATAATATTTACCACGCCTGACTTAAAGAGTCATAAGAGGTGGAAATAATACAGTTCAAGAATTACCATAGTCTGTCAGAAACATTAAAAGGAATTCATTAACCCAGCATACAAATAGTTGGCATTCGCATGGAGCTATTTGATGTCACGTTCTTCTACTCGATTTAAACCATATAGCCCCAACTCCAAATGCTATTGATAGAAATACGTGGTGTTTTGTTCTGGATTAACACTGCCATTACCAAAAAGACCTCTATCTTAGGGGTACAGACTATATCTCTATTTTGAATCATTCTAGTTTTTGTGTTAGATTCGCCTTCTGATACAATTTGTTAACATATACGAAAATATTGTCCTGAAGGAACGATTCGGACCAATAAATGGCAGCATATCAACCAACCATAAACTGCCGAGCTGTCTTAGTGAACAATAAATCAAACTGATATTTCTGAAATATTAAGGGTAAATCATTACAAGTTACAATTCATTAAGCAATAAGTTCAGTTCAATGCATGTTGTTACGTTTGCAGTCAATTACATGTGCACGGTACCTGGGTCTATGTCAATAAAGGTCATGACACTGTTTTACACTAAATTTGAGTTACACCACACGAAAACAGACCTACTGTTTCTGTGTTTAATTTATGATTATTACAATTACATTGTATATTATATCTTTATATTATGTTGAGGTCATATCCTCTTCTTATAATGAATGTATGAATATATGGCAAGCAGGGAAAACTGTTCAGCCTGCAATGGAGGAGCAGGTGATCTTGGTTTTCTTGCTGTTCACTATTTCCCGATTGTCGGGTTGCCTGTGCCCTGACTTGAAATTAATACACCATACCGACATCTCTGTCCTTGAGCATTGGCGTAGAAAATTGATGTTACCCCATATCAGCAAAGGTCCGCATCGCTTTATTGTTCATACTTGTCTTGTGTGCATTATGCATGTGCACCGAATATTACCCTTTCAAAATACGCAGGCGCACTTTGACACATCTGCGGCAGATGCCCTTGAAAACATAATGGCCAAAGGAGGGATTTTTTCTCTTGGCACATAGTTTTCAACTATTTTCAATAATTATACTGTGTTTTATAAAGATGTTTCATATTTAAGCGTCGGATGTTTTCACAGATAGTTATGCTATTATGTTGAGTTTTGAATATATGAAGGAAGGGAATTCCAAACTGATGAACCGGAAAATATAAATGTATTTCGATATATTACCAAGTTAGGTTTTGGTGTATACAACTGGAATGAAGTGGATGAACTTAAGAGTCTTGCATGAATATCAGACGTAAAAGTAAATGATGTCCTTAGGTAATCAGGGGCATTTCCACGTAATGTTTTAAACATTTGAATGGCTGTCTGATAAATAACTCGTTCGGGAAATGTCATCCATTTAAGTTCAGCATAATTAAAGATGAAGGGGTGGTAAAATCACAATCAAGGATTACCCTTGCAGCCATTTTCTGAAGTTTCACTTGTAAGTTTTCAAGATTATTTGTTCAATTTCCCCAGATAACACAACACAAATCAAAAGTGGAAGTATGTATGCATTATAAAAACGTTTACGATTGTCATTTGAGAGAAATAATAAATAATTTGATTCGTGATGAAACATAGAGATATGTATTACATTTCTTTATTACATTTTCAATGTGATCAACCCACGAAAGACGGTTGTTAACTAATATCCAGCAATTTACCATCTTGAGTAAGAATTAACTTCTGAGTTATGATTTGGAATTCCTGGATTATTTTTAGCAATCTCATGATTGTTATGTCTCTAACTGATAAACATTACTTTTGAGTTAATGGACATGTGATTAAGTTGGCACCATTGATCTACGTGTAATAAGTCATTGGTAAGTGAGGCAACAACTACGTCGAGAGACTGGCTTTTAGTTGACAGTGTTGTGTCGTCAGCAAATATATCAGCAACAGAATGTGAAAGAACTAAGGGCAAATCATTAATAGATCAAGGATAGTATAGGACCGAGGACAGAACCCTGAGGCACGCCAGCTACGACTTCCCTGGGAGTTGAATGTTCTCCAGAGATAAATGTCTTTTGAATTCTAGAATTAAGATAGGACTTAAACCAGTCTATAGCATTATAATGTAACCAATACATTGAAAGTTGTTGTAGTAATATATCATGGTTAAATAAATCAAAGGCTTTGGATAATTCAAGAAATAAAGTGCGAACAATTTCGTTTTTGTCTATAGCTGTGATCCAGTAATCTAGAATCTTTATAAGAGCCGTTTGATAAGAGTTATTTTCTCAAAGAGTTATTTTCTCGAAAGCCCGATTGTTTATGATAAAATAATTTTTTAAATGCTTCCTCACATTCCCTAAAATTAATGAAATTATTGGTAGAATAGAAATTGGTCTGTAATTATGTTTGTCATGCTTATCTCCTTTTTTGTATATAGTAATAACCTTTGATATTTTGAAAGCTTTTGGAAATTTATTTGAATGGAAACCACAATTAAACATGTGTGCAAGAATTGGAGCTATTTTAAAAAGTATTTGGCATGTTAATTATCTGCTCAGTGGATTTTGAAGTATCGAGGGATTTTAGTTGGCTTTCAACATATTCTACTTATACCAAAGGTATAGTAAACTGTTCAACATTAGAAAGCTTATTTCTAATTGTTGTAATAAAGGAATCTGATGGTGTATAAGTTATTGTTCTGTCGACAAGAACAGTTTGGTGTATAGTACAGAAGTGTGTGTTGAACAGATTAGCAGTAATAACATGATCAGATATCATATTTTCATTTTCATCATTCAGACAGGGTGTTTTGGTATTTAAACCAGATAATTCACGTAGACTTTTCCATAGTAGTTTAGGATTTTGCTTGTGACAATTCAAATGATTTTATTAAAATAATCATATTTTGCCCTGTAGACAAGTTGTGTGAAGTTCAGCGACTCCGTAAGTCGAAGCCATGATTTTGAGTAAAGACATGACTTAAGTAGATCAAAGTTAAACTCCCCTAGAATGATTGTTTCTTTATTTTCATTAAATGATTTATCCAGACTATCAGAACAAATATCCACCCTTTCTACTTTAGAGGATAGAGGTCTGTAAGAATAACAAAGTAGAAGTGGCTTTGTTTTAAAAAAAATAAAATTTTAACCACAGAGCTTCTATATTCTCTGATTCTAGGTTAGTTCTACGATAACAGCAAATATTAATTTTATAATATATAAGTTATCCTTCACCAAGGGATGGTCTATCTTTACGAAAAAATGAATAACCAGGAATAGAGAGCTAACTATCAAGTACAGTACTGTCTAAAAATGTTTCAAAAATACATTCAATACTGAAGTTTTGTGATAGAATAATCTGAATTTCATCTAACTTTGGAAGAACATAGTGAATGTTGAGATGCACAATAGGAAGTCCTTTAAATAATAACCATGACTCAATATCATATGTTCTTAATGAATGTTCCAATGACTTGTTTGTGTCAGGGTTTAGAACATCATGTAGACTAACATCATTCGAACAATTATTGATATCAGAAGAAGCACTATTATTCAGAGAAAAACTGTTACTGTCAAAATTAGTAAAACTTAATGGTACATTTGAACAGTTGGAACTATTATTGGTAATAATATTATTTTATAGAAAAACTATTACCGTCTAAACAAGTAAAACTTGCAGGTAAAATAGAACTAATGGAACCATTTTCAGTACCGTTACTACAGTGTTTTCAACAGTTAAATTCTCATTGCTTAATCTTTTAAAATTAACAGGTAAAATGGAACAAATGGAACTATTATAAGTACCGTTAAATACAGTGTGTTCAACATTTAACCTCTCATTGCTTGAACTTTAAGCAAGACTGTTAGCCCATCAGTGAAAGACGAATAACTCATGTCACATTGACTTTTGTCAAACGTCGGAAACAATGTTGGCCGAGCTGAAATTCGAACGCACAACCCCTGGATCGACAGCCGGGTCTCTTCGATAACAACGTGTCTATCTTAATCTATACATGAAATATCTATATTTTGAAATAATATTGTCTGGATTTATAAATTCAACCCAGGGAGATTTAATGAAAACGTATTGATATAAAGTATATCACTGCCTCAGATAATCAAAGAACTTAAAGTACTGCCAGCAGGGGGCTAACTGCAGATCGCGGATATCACTTTGACACAGATATAATTATCGCAGTAGCCAATCAGGAACACTGTGTAAAACCCTTTCCCACATACAACAAATCTGCAGCAGACGACTTTCAACATATTTTGTCAAAAAATGGAAAATCTCTATAATTGAATGGATAAGCAATGACTAAAAATGGAAAATATTGTGGCAAAAGGAGAAATTGCTCATCATGAGCAATTCCTTCTTTTGCCACAATGTTTTCAAATGTCGCCTGCTTCAGAGGCGTCAGAAAACAGCTGTATGAGGGAAAGGGTTTAAAGAAAAGTGTCAGGGTACATCCTCTTGCTTAAGCGTTAAGAAATCTCCTTACTTACTTGATAAGTAATACAATATCCATAAAAAATGTTTAATGAGATAAATAATAAGTAGTTACATTGTAATATGACAAAAATACCTGCAAGATGACATGTTATGAAAAAAAACCTTAAAGGTAGCTTCCTCCACAGCCCTAAACTCCCTCCCCCTCCTTCTTCGAAACTTTCATGCATGCCTCGAAAAAGCAATTTAAAATAATAAAAAAGGAAATTTATTATCGACAATAACTATCGACAATAATTGAAAACATTGTGGGAAAAGAAGAAATTGATCTGTTTGTGAGCATATTTTATTTCGACACCATATTTTCCAATGCAGACTTTAATATACGTATGCAAGTGGGAAAAGACATACACAAATAAGTTAATCAGAATTTGAAAGCGATCTGCATGCTCTTCGTCATTACAATAATGGGACTTTAGCAGCAAGCTCCTAGCGTAAAATCACGCGTGCATCGGATGAGTTATCGTTGTAATAAGACCAAGGTATTCTTTATACAATGTTTTAACCTGTATGGCGACTTTGGTTTGAATGTCCTTTTTCTAAATATGTTTTCAAAATATCTTCTAGTCAATCGAAATGAATTAAATTAAAAAACTTTATAATATTATACACCTTACGAAGACATTTCGGCAAAACTATGGAAAATCTTTAGTTATGTAAGTATAATTATTGAATACCATTCTGACAAAAGAAGAAATTATTCATTACAAGCGATTATTTTCTTCTACGGCAATGTTTTCACAATTTCGTTTTATAGATGCGTCTAAATGCTTTTGCATGTTATGAAGGATTAAATATTACGAAGCAGTTTAATTATTTCAATATTATGTATTGCGTGTGAGAGAGGGTTAAATGAATATCTGAATGATTTCACTCAAACCCTATAAATTCAAATGCTCGTTGGGTAATTTCTGGAGTACCCTTAAACAGATTTCCTACCTTAGTAATGGTTAGTCACGCTGAGACCATTGATGATTGTTATGTCGTTGTGATACAAAACGATGTAGAATACCAATTAAACGAACGTAAGTATGCATTTTAAAAAACCAACGCAATTATCGTATGAGCACAAAGCATTATTTGAGCCGTCCCGCGAGAAAACTAACATTATGGCCTCTGCGTAATGTATCGACCTAGATCAGCCTGCGCAGTCCCAACAGACTGATTCGGGCCGACCCATTCCGTCTCAGGGGGATAGAGGTATAGAGTAATGATTCTTGAAACAGAAAATCTACAGGAGGCGAAAAGTGTCTATCCTGGTAAGCCTGCGTGGCATGCTTAGGCTGATCCGGGTCGATACTTTACGCAGAGGCCACAATGTTGGTTTTCTCGTGGGACGGCTCATTTCTAGTTTCGACGCATTAACCTAGTTAGACTATCAAAGATATTTTTCCAGTAACAGACATGAGCAATGCACACACGTGATGCATCTCTTGTAGCAATATTATGCAGCAGATATAATGGATGCATATGAAATAAGGCTATCTATTTCAACAAAACGAGAAACATTACGATTTCTAGACGAATTCGATAATGAGCTTCAGTCGATGCCATATTCATAAGACCGAAGGAGCCTTGTTCCAGAAAACTACTTTATAGAGCGTGTATTAACGAGTATAAACACACATATACCTGCGCTCCAATGCGCTCCCATGCGCTCCAATGCTATCCGGAATACATAAGGACTGTTTGTCAGATGTTTACTAATAATTTCAGTTACTTATTTACGAACATCTTTTTCCAAAAAATACAGAAAATCTGCGAAGTCTGATCTGAGTCCCAGCTACTAGTCGGAAGTGACTTCTGGTTGATTTTCCTAGAGCGCAGCGCACTTTCTCCACAAACTGTACATTGTATACAAGGACGTCTTTGGGCTTTTTATATTAACTAAATACCAAAATATGATGTTGTACTTATTGACTAGAGTTGAAAGGACTTACATTTTTGTTAAATGTCATACACTTAAGATGTGTCTGCATGTGGTGAAGGGATAGCCCTTTCCCACATACAGAAATTCTACAGCAGACGACTTCTAAAAATGTAAGGCAAACATACGGAAAGTCTCAACAAAGTGAATTTTAACTATTATATGGAGTCGAAATCATTGTGGCAAAAGAAGAAATTACTAATTATGAGCAATATCTCCTTTAGCCACAATGTTTTCAAACGTCGTTTGATACACGCGCATCAACACGTTTCTACGGGTGAGAAAGGGTTCAGATAAAGCGGAATAATTTTCACGCGAAAACGAACACAATAACAACACCAAAATGGATACAACTATTTTGAAGTACGTATCAATAAAATGTATAAGGTCTCAATATTTCAAACATACATAAATATGTTTTAATCTACAACGTTTGTTTCAGTGGTGTTTTACGTCGCATTCAACAATGTTTCAGTTATATCACGGCATTTCCTGGGTAAGTTACCAGTACTACTGGATAATTTATCGTGACATCAGCCAGTCAGTCGTAATGCTAACCCCACAACCCTGAGCGCAAATGAGGGAAAGCCATTACTTCCGTTTTTAAAGTATTTGGTATGACCCAGTCGATGATCGAACACCCGACCTCCCGCACCCGCGGCGGACGCTCTACAACTACAACAACGAGGTGGTATAATCCACAATGTAATCATTGTCTCTCTTTTACGAACTGATAAATTTATAAAAAATAATAATTGTAGTGGAAATTTACATAGTATATACGTACAGTTATTTTTGTTATAATATTATGTTGGAATAAAAACTACACAACGGTACTTACATTCCAGCGCGTTCATCCAATATAATCGTATAAAACACAAAATTGCATGAAATAATTATTCAAGAAACTGAACTGGTTCGTCACCTGCCTCCAACAGCGTTCGGGATCATGGTATTGGTCTTACATAACAGAAATAAAATTACGTGTACATATGAGAACCTTTTTTTCTAAATCCTGATACCATACAAAAACGACGTTGCAGATCAACATACCATATTTACAAAAAAATAAACGAAGCAAAAAACTGGAAACGGTGAGCATTCGTTTTTGCCTTTATGCAAATTGATTCACCCTTCCTGCCAACGGGAAGTCGACCATATTTGGTGATTTTTAAAAGAACTTTTACTGCTGTTATTAGTCGGATTACTTCTATAGGAATTATTGCAGTCAGTCGAATTTGAACCATGGCATACGGAAAGCGACCTCCGAGGTCATTGCGATCAGAGAATAACCAGATCAGCATGCGCCTCTGTGCAGTATGATCAGGATCTTCTCTCTGTTCGTCCTCAAGTCTCACAGGCATCTTGTCAGCCTCTGAATAATTGTTATGACCAAAATATGAGCCGTACCGCGAGAAAACCTACAGAAAGGCCTCTGCGTAATATATCGACCTAGATCAGCCTGCGCAATCCGCGCAGACTGATCCGGCCCAACACGTTCCGTCTCAGGGAAATAGAGGTATAGAGTAATGATTCCTGAAACAGAAAATTCACAGGAGGAGAAAAGTGTCTATCCGGGTAAGCCTGTGCGGCATGCTTAGGCTGATCCGGATCGATACTTTACGCAGAGTCCACAATGTTGGTTTTCACGCGGGATGGCTCCTATGACTGTTTAGTTATGCAAGCTGATCGTAATCGGTATCGATTTCAAAACCTCCGATGGTCGGTTTTCGTATGACCTGGCTGAATTAATGATGTATTAGTTCACTGTAAGATGCACACAGGGTTCTGCTGCATTCCCATTGCGGTACCATATGCATTGGTAAAGAAGAAACAAAGGGGATACAATTCTACATTTCTCTAAACAAAGACGTATTGTGAAGACCCAGGTTATAACGTTTACACTGGAGCGTCTTTGCAACAACATGCGGCTCTTCTTTATATAACATGATGTGACCACAAAGGTGAAGGTTCAGTTTGTGTTCAGTTGTTTTCAGAGTTATTTTTTAATCAAAAAGAAAAGTTAAAAATGTTTTGAGTGTTTTTTGTTTTGTTGATATCCCTTGCAGAACGACTTGAATTGTCATTTTACTGGTATCTGTCATTACTATATCAATCACTAGGCGCCTGTTTTAGATGATGAAAGCGTTCGTTATTCGTGTAGTGAATTGTTTTGTATGGTGTTTGACGTCACTTTCAACAATGTTTCGGTTGTATCACGGCGTTTCTTGGGTACTTTACCAGTACGTACTAGTAATCCATTTATCCTAACACCAGTACTAGTGGTATATTTATGCTAACACCAGCACTAGTGGTCCATTTATCTTAACACCAGTAAGTCAGTCACAATGCTAACCCCACAACCCTGAACGCCAAGAAGAGAAAGTCATTACTACCGTTGTTAAAGTCTTTAGTGTGAAACGATAACCAATACTGAATCATTAAATTGAACCACATACGTACATATCATTGCGATAATAAGTTGATTGTAATTCTATGGAAGCTAAGTAAGTGAATGATTGTTTAACTGATTATAATTGTATGGAAGCTAAGTAAGTGAATGATTGTTGAACTGACAGAGGATTCATTGGGAAAAGGTTCACAATGAAAAACCCTTTCCCGCATACCTATCTACAGAATAGGACTTTGAAAATAATATTTGGAAAATATGAACAATCTTATAAAATAGAACTAGTATAAATAGATATAGCTGAAAATAATTTAAAAAAAAATTAATTGCCAATTATGAAAACTTCGGTTCTTCCACCATGTTTTCAAACGCCGTCTGCTGTAAGTAAAATAAACGTCTGTATGTGGAAAAGATTAATCGAATAAGCCTCATCTTAATTTACGTTTATTTTTTTAACTTTGCTTCTCGTTATAATTGTGTGCTCGCTGTTGTCAATTCTACGAGGTAGGTAGAATTGTCTGTTCAACAACCGTGTACATAGCTAGACATTATGTTGCGAGTAAGTGTGTTGTAACACCGATTATTTCAATGATACATGTAGAAAAAAACCTATATGTCATATCAGTAATCAGATCTACTGTAAAAGTCCAGCGTTAAGGAAAGGTAACCTGTTACCTTACATGCCATTTAGAGTCAGCTGCTTTAACCCTTTCCCACATACAACAAATCTGCAGCAGAAGACTTTGAATATAATCATGTAAAAACATAAACAAAACCTCTAAATATGAAAGTATAATTACTGAAAACAGTTGAAAACATAGTGCCAAAAGGTAAAATTGCTCGTTTTGAGCAATTTCTCCTTTTGTCACAATGTTTTCAAAAGTCGTCTGCTGCAGAGGCGTCAGAAAGTGTCTACAAGTGGGAAAGGATTAAGTAAATAAAAGGAAAAGCATCTAAAAAAATGGTGTAATTTTCTATTCAACAGACAAAAAAAAAAAAATGTGAGCAAAAGGAGAAATTATCCAGGATGAGCATTGTTATTCCTTTCCCCACATTGTCTTGTACTTAGTTCTAGTCCCAACTATCTCGAATTTAGTATTCAATAAAATAAAACAACACTTCTCGTTGTTTTGGGACGAGCGACGATAGCCATAAGTCTGTGCCTATTGAAACTTATACAGAAGTAGTTCCAGTCTGATTTGACGCCTGGGTCTGGGTGGCGAAGTGTTCGAGCGTCCGCAACGGGTTCGGGAGGTCACGGGTTCGATATCCAGCCGGGTCATACCAAAAACTTGAAATGGTATTAATGGTCCCTACTTGTCGCTAATTAGTGTAGTATTATATTTACGACTTACTTGCTGGTGTCAGGATAACTGAAACAATAGCACTGGTAACTTACCAAGGAAAAGCAGTAATGTAACTGAACATGTGTTGAAAGAGGCGTGAAAAACCATACACATATAACAAACTGATCTGACGCTGTTATGGACACATTACCGTCTGTTTGAACCTGAGAACTATTTGTAGACGTGTTGTCTCGGTGAGTAGCCAATGTACTGTTGTAACGAAAGATGGACAATATCTAACCACCCTGTCAATTTTTAGTGAGTAACATCGATACCATGGATATAAACAACAAGAGCAAGACCTATCTATAAAGTACCATATGATTTATATTTCATATTAATAGCCTAAAAGTGTGTACATTTGGCGTAATTACTTTTGTTATACGAAACGAAATGTTGGAAAGATAGTCTTATGTTGTAAAGTATTAGTTTCATTTATTTTTCAACCAAACAGTTTGAGTGAATGAAGTAACGTGTGTATAGTGTACCATAAGGTTAATGACTTACAGGTCCGATGTTGGTTACATTGTCCAGCCTTGTCACCCCGTAGGTTAATTTTCAAACCAATTCTGTTGACCCCAAAATGGCCCCGGGCCCATGATACCCTACCCTGTAATATTGCTGTCACTTTGGGTTATTTTAGTTATCCTATACTGCCCTAACAATTGGAGGGTTCGAGACAAGTCCGTGTTCTATTTGAATACAAGTGACAAACACAAGAGGTACTATTCGATTGATTTACATCTTAATTTGCTCCGACCGTAATTGATTAAAAACATGACGGGGTACTCCCCTTGAACACTTTACTGTATTTATATGGAGTTCATTTAGATGTACGTTATTAATTTTTTACAATAAAGTTAACCTAGGAATGAATATTAAGTTTACGAAAACGAAACAATTTTAATAAAATCTGTCACATTAATTTCATAATTTACCGCTCCAGATGCGTCTTCAAGTGGGAAATGTTAATCACAGCAATGACAGGGATAACAGACGTTTTCCAACCGTAAACATGCACTGTGCACTAATATATCGTATGCAGTATGCACCAATATGTGAAGCAAATACTAATCTACCAATCATCTTTGGTCTTGATTGAGTGAATGAGTTATATCACTGCTCAGTTATATCACTGCGTTTCCTGTGTATATTACAATACTGCTGGTAGGTTATCCTGGTACACGTTAAGCTATCACCGCTTTTCTGAGCGCCAAGGAAGCCACTATTACATTATCTTAGCATTTTATATTACCCGAACCGGGATTGAGCCCAGGTCTCCCACTCTCGAGGTGAACTCTCCAATCTCTACGCCACTGAGGCGGTCAGGGTCAGTCTTTTAGAGTGTTTCTTGATACTCTATAATTATAATTTAATTATGAATACATCGGTCACCATTTAAAACGAACCACTCATTTCGATATAGGGGCTTTATGCATTTGCGTAGAGTGCAGTCTCGGGTGAGTCTGAACATACACACAGTCTCACCAGAGTCTTCAATGTCCGTCAATATGTTTTATAGGCCAAATGCATATTTTGACAGAAAAACTAAGAGTGTATTAGCGCTAATTTTACGTCAATGTTCCTTTATACATGATTCTGATGTGCGGAGTGAATAAGACCCAAACTCGCTACAAGTGACACAAATTTAGATTTGAGACGCTTCTAGCGATAAGAGGTTTTGGTACATATGCGTACACGGAATTTGCTGTGGCCGAGTAGTAAGTGTCGAGGATTTGGAACCGAGCGTCCCGGGTTCGATCCCCAGTCGCGGCCCGACGGTCATCGTGGAGTGCCCTTGGACAAAGCAATTTCCTAGCCTAGTACTGGTTTGTTTACCCAGGCATCATGAATAAGTGAACTGTTGCCGTGATATAATTGAACAAGACCCATTTTCGCATGACGTGATTCGTGTATAAACATTCCATTCTGAGCACCTCTTGGAACAGGTTTAATGTGTAAAGGACCAAGTAATTGCATGAAGGTGAATGCGGTGTGTTAAGTGTCAAGATTTATCAAACGCGGCTTTCCCACCATTGCCATATCTGTCAAAGGTTTCTTCATTTTATTTGGAGTACATACACCCGCTATCATTTAACCACACATTTTAAAAGAAGGTCATTCTTCCTGAATCTATTTTTACAATTGTTTGAAGGAGGAGATTTAAACAGAGGTGTAACGTATAAACCTATAGAAATAAAACTTAAAGCTGTATCCCGCCTTTGGATAAAATGAAAATAGTTTAGTCATTCTATTTGTTTTCATGGATTTAATGAAATACATGACGACCGTATTTTATTTATTGTCTTTCTTAAAATGTGCCTTCTGTATTTTAAGACTTTTTAAAGTTTTAGCACCAGAATTCAGCATAAAGAAAGCACCAGTACCGACAGGGTGTTACCTTTATTGTAATGATGAAGCAGTTAATTATATTAATAAGTATATAATATATATATATATATATATATATATATGTTGTTTAGGTCAATGTCTTAACCAGTCCTGTGTGTTCTACAATTGCATTCAGAATACAGCTTTCCGTTTCTATAGTCTCAATATATCGACGATACATATTACATTGTAGGATGCGAGAAATCAAAATATAAAATCGCATTCAGAGTACCGAAACCTGGACTACATTTTCTGTAATAAGTTTATCCCTGTTACAAGTTCGTATTTCAATGTGTGTAACGCAGCCATACAGAGACTTGATGATCACAGGCTATATATGAATCGTTAGCACTGTCACTTATTAAACATCATTTCGTTCATGCATCTTGGGAACGAAGGGTGTTTTCAGAACAGTATTTGTTTTTTTTTAAAAGCCCTGATTAGTCTAAAGAAGTTATCTTTATATTTAAGTTGCAGTTGCCGACAATATTTTTCATTGGTTATTGTTACTGTCAGTATTATGTTAATTACACCGTTCATATAAGGGTCCACCCACTGCGGTGTTTAGGTTTTGTTCTAGGTATTTTAATTAGTTCCTTAGGGGGACGAACCACATTATCAGATCTACTTTCATTTTCGTCCTCAGAAAATGTTTTGTCTGAACAAAGTATTAAATCTAGCAACTATCGATGTAATGATACACATGGACTTGCTCCTCTAAAAATAGATATTACCCTATATATGCATATATATTAACAAGGGTGGACACAGTGTTCTGGGTCGTCTCGCTTCAACTCACTTTTTTCAAAGTATTCGAACAAATATATGAATTTGAAGTACGGAATCGATCAATAATGCTTTTCTCTGTCGAACTATACCAAAATAACGTGAATTTGTTCTCTCTACGTATGGTAATTCCTTTGAAATATTCGCGAATTGGCAAAAAGGACAACAACCTGGACCAAAAACGAAAGCAGAAAAGATATTCTAATTTATTAAAATTGCATTCTATAATAGCAAATTGCCGTGATTTGACCGAAGGTAAATGTAATAATTATATAACCAAATGCACAGAGAGAAAAACGCGATTGTTCAACTAGTATTACGGATCTAAATTTTGACTGTAAGTAATTGTCAGATGTTTCGAATAAAATGAATATACAATAAGAACAAGCATCGATATGTTACGACTATCGAAGACCGATAAAACAGTCTGTAAAATTGGGCCGTATTCACAGATCATTCTTTGTACCATTTTAATTCTTATTGTAAATTAACAAACAAACACAATTTCTGATTTGCCGAATCATATACTACAACAAAAAGGAAAGATACAAACTATTTGTGGTACCATGCTAGCCCATCAGTAACGACGAGTGCTATCAATCCAGCAGAACGGAGTTTGGACCACAGCTCGGCCAATCATTCTTTCCAGTGATTGACAAGTACCACTGGGCAATATAGTCTAATTTGAACAGTATTAAGTTGTCTGAGAAAACTGTTGTGTGGTACAGCTGCCGAAGAAGAAGTATTATAATCTAAAGAATATTGTGTTATACTACTGTCTGTTATCTACCGTCATAACGTTAAAAACATCCGGTCGTCATAACGTTAAAACATCCGGTCGTCATAACGTTAAAAACATCCGGTCGTCATAACGTTAAAAACATCCGGTCGTCGGTTTTCATATGGTGTGGCAAGAATGTACTGTGTCAGTTTAAATGGTTTCTTGTCGATTATACTAGCATGGAAGCTCAAACAGAACATCACACATAAAACGTCTAGCTAAAACATCCAATGTACACAACAATGAATGACAAATAACCACGTCTGACTAAAACGTTCAGTCTATAAAAAGAATAAGATAAATAACCAATTTCTTGGTAAGGTTGGCTTAATTTGGTGGCCACCCGATATAAGATGATATATGCAATGGTTTGTGAGGATAAAATAGGGACCATTTTTTACATGGGATAAGGTAGAAACCGGAGATGACAGCATCTTTGCCCGTATCCTTTCCTTACACTTACTGAAATAACATTCTACTAATGAAACTGTAGATAGTTGTGTCGTGTTACAGGTAGCAAAAATACCAAGCAGTTTGTATTCGTTACCAATCTTTTGTCAGACAAAAATAACAGACCATATAACGGACTTTTACAGGTTAAATATGTGAATTTAAAAAAGTGTATGGTTAAACGTCAAACAGCGATAATAGTTGTGTAACTTAGTTTGCATTGTTAAAGATTAGTTATTTTTTTCTTCGATTGTGGATCAAGCTTTCAGCTGTTTGCTTCCTTGAGACTTAAACAGTACCGCGCCGTTTGTGGGAATAAAGTTCAAATGCAGAAGCTGTCTATTCACGGGATTCGAACCAGGGACGTTTGACTCGAGAGGTCAACGCACTACCACTGCATATTTAACATAGTTTGGATCTCCCTTAAGGTTAAGAGGGTTAGGATTAGGATCTTGGTACCAGAAATTTATAAGATTACCAGAGGCTTTATTTTGGCTCTATAATAGATCCATCCAGATATCGTAAAGTTTTAACGTTGCCGTTTCAAATCATCATCTCTATTAAATGTTAACCCCTTCCAACATACACCAGAACTGCAGCAGACGACTTTCATAACTCGGCAAACATACTTTTGAGTACCCACGACATAGGGTCAACGGATACAATAAGGATTTTAGAACAAGCATTTAAATGTAACAGTAACAACCCTTTGTTATCCTACCAGGATCGGTCCAGTTCGCCATCTATTCTAGACAAACATTCTATGATCCCACGTAGAACGGTTAGGACTGATTATAGACTATCTAAGTATGCAATTTCATGATTCGTGTGACGGTGAACCTTTATATTGTTTAGGTTGCAGGGACTTGCGGTCTGTATTTATAAACATATCACCTATTGATACCCGTCATAGTAGTGTTTAATACAATTCATATTAATGTCATGACATGATATTTGGACCAATAATGCATACAGACATATACTATTTCCAATAATCTCAGATCACCTGTATATTATCAAATCGTGTTGAGGTCAAAGGTCGAGATCAATTCACGTATCTTTAAAAAATCCTTTCTATATTGCGATAGGCATCGTTGTGCCACTCGCAATGAAAGGTAGATGCTTTGGAATTGATGATATTGTGTATAATTGATGATATTGTGTATAATACAGAAGCACCGAAGCGTAAAATATAGATTCACCATATGAGCCGTCCCACGAGAACTCCAGCATTACGGACTCTTCGTTTTCTCGTGGGACGGCTCATATAACAATGATGTTTGGCTCTAACGGGGTCGCGTTAGAGCATTTGGGGGTCCTACTGTATCTCCGTAAACGGGGTCACATTTAGGATTTTGAGGTCTAATTTTATCCCCGTAATTGGGTCGCATTAGGGAATTTGAAGTCTTATTGTGTCCCCTTAATGGGTCAAGTTAGGGAATTTGAGGTCTTATTGCATCCCCGTAATGGGTCAAGTTTTGGAATGTGGGGTCTTATTGTATCTTCGTAATGGGGGTCACATTAGGGATTTGGGGGTCTAATTGAATCCCCGTAGTGGGGTCACATTAGGGATTTGGGGGTCTTACTGTATCCCCGTCATGGGGTCACATTAGGGAATTGTGGATCTTACAGTATCCCCGTAATGGGGTCAAATTAGGGAGTTTGGGGGTCTTACTGTATCCCCGAAATGAGGTTACATTAGGGAATTTTGGATCTTACTGTATCCCCGTAATGGGGTCAAATTATGGAATTTGGGGGTCTTACTGTATCTCCGTAATGGGGTCAAATTATGGAATTTTTGGATCTTACTGTATCCCCATAATGGGGTCAAATTATGGAATTGTGGGATCTTACTGTATCCCCGTAATGGGGTCAAATTAGGGAATTTGGGGGGTCTTACTGTATCCCCGTAATGGGGTCAAATTAGGGAACTTTGGGGTCTTACTGTATCCCCGTAATGGGGTCAAATTAGGGAATTTGGGGGTCTTACTGTATCTCCGTAATGGGGTCAAATTAAGGAATTTGGGGGGCCTTACTGTATCCCCGTAATGGGGACAAATTAGGGAATTTGGGGGTCTTACTGTCACCCCTTAATGGGGTCAAATTAGGGAATTTTGGGGTCTTACTGTATCCCCGTAATGGGGTCAGATAATGGAATTTGGAAGTCTTACTGTATCTCCGTAATGGGCAAAATTATGGCATTTTGGAGCTTACTGTATCCCCGTAATGGAGTCAAATTAGGGAATTTGGGGGTCTTACTGTATCCCCGTAATGGGGTCAAATTAGGGAATTTGGGGGTCTTACTGTATCTCCGTAATGGGGTTAAATTATAGAATTTGGGGGTCTTACTGTATCCCCGTAATGGGGACAAATTAGGGAATTTGGGGGTCTTACTGTCACCCCTTAATGGGGTCAAATTGGGGAATTTTGGGGTCTTACTGTCACCCCTTAATGGGGACAAATTAGGGAATTTGGGGGTCTTACTGTATCCCCGTAATGGGGTCAAATTAGGGAATTTGGGGGGTCTTACTGTATCTCCGTAATGGGGTTAAATTAGGGAATTTGGGGGTCTTACTGTATCCCCGTAATGGGGCCAAATTTGGGAATTTGGGGGTCTTACTGTCACCCCTTAATGGGGTCAAATTAGGGAATTTTGGGGTCTTACTGTATCCCCGTAATGGGGTCAAATTATGGAATATGGAAGTCTTACTGTATCTTCGTAATGGGGTCAAATTATGGCATTTTGGAGCTTACTGTATCCCCGTAATGGGGTCAAATTAGGGAATTTGGGGGGTCTTACTGTATCCCCGTAATGGGGACAAATTAGGGAATTTGGGGGTCTTACTGTCACCCCTTAATGGGGTCAAATTTGGGAATTTTAGGGTCTTACTGTATCCCCGTAATGGGGTCAAATTATGGAATTTGAAAGTCTTACTGTATCTCCGTAATGGGGTCAAATTATGTCATTTTGGAGCTTACTGTATCCCCGTAATGGGGTCAAATTAGGGAATTTGGGGGGCTTATTGTATCCCCGTAATGGGGTCAAATTAGGAAATATTGGATCTTACTGTATCCCCGTAATGGGGTCAAATTATGGAATTTCGGGGTCTTACTGTATCCCCGTAATGGGGTCAAATTAGGGAATTTGGGGGTCTTACTGTAACCCCGAAATGGGGTCAAATTAGAAAAGTTTGGGGAGTCTTACTGTATCCCCGTAATGGGGTCAAATTATGGAATTTTGGGGTCTTGCTGTATCTCCGTAATGCAGTCAAATTAGGGAATTTGGGGGGTCTTACTGTATCCCCGTAATGGGGTCAAATTAGGGAATTTTGGGGTCTTACTGTATCCCCGTAATGGGGTCAAATTAGGAAATTTGGGGGTCTTACTGTATCTCCGTAATGGGGTCAAATTAAGGAATTTGGGGGTCTTACTGTATCCGCGTAATGGGGTCAAATTATGGGATTTGGGGGTCTTACTGTAACCCCGAAATGGGGTCAAATTAGGGAGTTTGGGAATCTTTCTGTATCCCCGAAATGGGGTCAAATTATGGAATTTGGGGGTCTTACTGTATCTCCGTAATGGGTCAAATTATGGAATTTGGGGGTCTTACTGTATCCCCGTAATGGGGACAAATTAGGGAATTTGGGCGGTCTTACTGTCACCCCTTAATGGGGTCAAATTGGGGAATTTTGGAGTCTTACTGTCACCCCTTAATGGGGACAAATTAGGGAATTTGGGGGTCTTACTGTATCTCCGTAATGGGGTCAAATTAGGGAATTTGGGGGTCTTATTGTAACCCCGTAATGGGGTCAAATTAGGGAATTTGGGGGTCTTACTGTCACCCCTTAATGGGGTCAAATTAGGGAATTTTGGGGTCTTACTGTATCCCCGTAATGGGGTCAAATTAGGGTATTTGGGGGGTCTTATTGTAACCCCGAAATGGGGTCAAATTAGGGAGTTTGGGGGTCTTACTGTATCCCCGTAATCGGGTCAAATTATGGATTTTGGGGGTCTTACTGTATCTCCGTAACGGGGTCAAATTAGGGAATGTGGGGCCTTATTGAATCTCCGTAATGGGGTCACATTAGGGATTTGGGAGTCTTATTGTATCTCCGTAAACGGGGTCACATTGTGGAATTTGAGGTCTTATTTAATCTCCGTAATCGGGTCACATGAGGGAATATTGGATCTTACTGCATCTCCGTAACGGGTCAAATTAGGGAAGTTGGGGGTCTCACTGTTTCCCCGTAATGGGGTCACATTAGGGAATTTGGGTTCCTATTGTATCTCCGTAATGTTGTCACATTAGGGAATTTTGGATCTTACTTCATCTCTGTAAAGGGGTCAAATTAGGGAATTTGTGGCCTAATTTAATCTCCGTAATGGGGTCACATTAGGGAATTTTGGTTCCTATTGTATCCCCGTAATGGGGTCACATTAGTGAATTTGGGGCCTCATTGAATCATCGTAATGGGGTCGCAATTTTATTCAGCCCTTGTTTTATGACCGCTTTAGAATAGTGTCTACAATTGTACTTGCTTATAACAAAACGTGTGCTATTCACCTGTTAAACTATACCAAAGAGTACATAGATGCCATAAATAAATATTTAGACCAAAGTTACCTACAGAGGAATCCGTTTCATCAAAGTTCATAATCACATCTATATCATATCCCATGTACAAGTCAAAGGTCGCGTTAATTACCCATACCTTCTTGACCTGGTGTAATACTGTATTATCAAGGTTAGTACATTTGTAATCGGCTTATTGTTCATAAACGAGAGACCCTTTACCGCTAGCATCAAACATGCAGTTGTACAATCAGAGTATTCATGGTAAATATTGTCTTATCTGTATCTTATATGTATACATTTATCCAAAGAAGAAGAAAGATATTTGTCAAACTATGTATGTAACAGTTAAAACATGTTAAAGTATCATTACATCATAAATATCTAGCCCCGATATACTGAAATGACCCTTCGGATAGTCCTTATCATTATCGTAGTCACGCATGCGCATCGCCATCGTCGTAGGCCTAGTCTCTTATACAGCCAGGTTCTGCATTTATGCTTATGCTACATTCTTGAAAAAGACATCAGCTCATGCTAAGCTTTACGGACGCTTGGTCTCGCCCGAACCTTCACATTCCATTTATTCAATATGTTATCTTTCCCCGACGCTTCTCATTTCTTCTTTCTGACAATTCGTAACACCTGTCAAGGTGCAAACAATACATCTGACATTGTGTTTTTTCAATTTGACAGTTTTGTCGGCAGAGGGCCACATTACGACATCTGGTATCATAACTGAGATCATGTTGAAAAAATAACCCAACAAATGCAGTGTTAACTGTTATCTGACCCGTGCTGTACTGTCGCTGTGTAGTTCCGTTTGAAAACATCGTCTACCTTTTCACGACTTTCAATGGTATGACATCTACTACATTCACATGTCATGCAGAATATTGTAGTCATGTATGAACGAATACTTGAGGGAGGGCTTTCTCGACATTTTAAGATATTAGTATCGAATTCTATTACAATATTATAAAAACATTTTATCAATATATGCGAAATATTATTTTGAAGAATAATTGAGGCGATTGCATGCGTCGAAGGAGGTTTCACATTCCGTCTGACTAAACCATATACGTATAGCTATACTGGTATTACACCTATACATCTATAACTGACTAAACCATATAAGTATAGCTATACTGGTATTACACCTATACATCTATAACTGACTAAACCATATAAGTATAGCTATACTGGTATTACACCTATACATCTATAACTGACTAAACCATATAAGTATAGCTATACTGGTAATACACCTATACATCTATAACTGACTAAACCATATACGTACAGCTCATATACATCTATAACTGACTAAACCATATAAGTATAGCTATACTGGTAGTACACCTATACATCTATAACTGACTAAACCATATAAGTATAGCTATACTGGTATAACACCTATACATCTATAACTGACTAAACCATATAAGTATAGCTATACTGGTATTACACCTATGCATCTATAACTAACTAAACCATATAAGTATAGCTATACTGGTATTACACATATACATCTATAACTGATACCGAAACAGAGACGTCATTATATCCCATTCCACTGGGCAAGTCTCTAATAGTTCTAATATCGTACACGATATAATGTGATACACGCGAAGATTGTTCGATTAAGCCTTGTTCATCTCTATTGATATTTACCAAGTTCATCTCTATTGTTATTTATCAAGTTTATCTCTTTTGATATTTACCAAGTTTATCTCTTTTGATATTTACATAGTTCATCTCTATTGATATTTACCAAGTTCATCTCTATTGATATTTACCAAGTTCATCTCTATTGATATTGACCAAGTTCATCTTTAGTGATATTTACCAAGTTCATCTCTACTGATATTTACCAAGTTCATCTCTATTGATATTGACCAAGTTCATCTCTACTGATATTTACCAAGTTCATCTCTATTGATATTTATCAAGTTCATCTTTATTGATATTTACCAAGTTCATCTCTATTGATATTTACCAAGTTCATATCTATTGATATTTACCAAGTTCATCTTTATTGATATTTACCAAGTTCATCTCTATAGATATTTAGCAAGTTCATCTCTACTGATATTTACCAAGTTCATCGCTATTGATATTTACCAAGTTCATCTCTAATGATATTTACCAAGTTCATCTCTACTGATATTTACCAAGTTCATCTCTATTGATATTTACCAAGTTCGTCTCTATTGATATTTACCAAGTTTATCTCTATTGATATTTACCAAGTTTATCTCTACTGATATTTACCAAGTTTATCTCTACTGATATTTACCAAGTTCATCTCTATTGATATTTACCAAGTTCATCTCTACTGATATTTACCAAGTTCATCTCTACTGATATTTACTAAGTTCATCTCTACTGATATTTACCGAGTTTCAATGAACTTATGTTATTCCTGATATATTCTTATTGAACAGCGCTGCATAGAAACCAGCAACATGGCATCTCCGACCAATGCAAACACCAGATCAGCCAGCGAAGACGTGCAGTCTGATATAGTTCTTTATTAAAAGGTTTCCGGAAAACCTGCATCGGTCGCCAATAGGTCTTAAAAGGTTTCCAGAAAAACCTGCATCGGTCGTCAATAAGTCTTAAAAGGTTTCCAGAAAAACCTGCATCGGTCGCCAATAAGTCTTAAAAGGTTTCCAGAAAACCTGCATCGGTCGCCAATAAGTCTTAAAAGGTTTCCAGAAAATCTACATCGGTCGCCAATTACTAGTAGTCATAGAAGGTTTCCAGAAAATAATGTTAATCAGTGGCCTTCTCACTCCTTGAAGGTGCAGTAAGGTGTTGAACACCGATCAGATTATCATAATTGAAAAAAAATATATTGCCAGAAGTTTGCATCAGTGCTAGGCAACAAACTATTAAACCGACTTTAGAAATAGGCAAATAAGAGATATCTTCGTTTACTATAGTAAGTAAATTGTTTAACACGTGTTTATGATTTCCATGTTAATGATTCTTTAGGATGTATGTATCAACGTTAAATAGACGGCCTATGACAACACGGTGTGTGTCATTATGTTCTCAATAACCCGGTCCATTTCTAGTATGTTAAGGTAATAAGGAAGCCAGATGTTCGAAATTATCTTCAAAGATAAAATAAGAATATTCAATTTCACCATTATATTGTGTCCATGAGCAAATCATACGGCACAAGTCAAAGGCGTCATAATTGGCCCTCGTCACCAGAGAAGCCGCCCAACGAAAGTACAGGCCAGTGTAAACTAATATCAGATTGCTGTTTGATTCGGACGTCTTGGTTTTCTTGGTGTTTACTCACACGCTGTATTTGTGTTGTATGGTGTTTTTTGCCACATTCAACAGTATTTGAGCTGTTCCGCGAAAAAAAAAAACAGTATGGCATCTGCGTAATGTATCGACCCAAATCAGCCTGTGCAGTCCGCGCAGACTGATCCGGCCCGACACATTCCGTCTCAGCGGGATAGAGGTATAGAGTAATTATTTTTGAAACAGAAAATCCACAGGAGGCGAAAAGTATTTGTCCGGGTTAGCCTGCGCGGCATGCTTATGCTGATCCGGGTCGATACTTTACGCAGAGTCCACACTATTGGTTTTCTCGCGTGACGGCTCCAATGTTGAACAAGCCTAAGCACCAAGGAGGGACGTCTATACTAGTCTTCAGTCTTTGGTATAACAACCCCGGGGATCTAAGACTAACTTGTCTCCTATTTTCGCTACACCACCGATGCGGTTCACACACTAGGTAGAAGAAAGGGTTCATTTGTTATGGCAATGCAAAATATGAATTGGTAAAGGTGCTATCTGATTTGGTTTCCATTGATCTTTTCCTCTGATAAAGACAGCGTTTTTGTTGAAAAGGGGAGTAGTTTCTCTTTTATTTACAATGCTTTCAACTCTATTTGATAACTATGTAAAACAAATAATTCATGTCGGTATTTATTGAATGATGGGTCGGTGGCCTTTATTTACAAATAAAATATATTGTATTGATATAAACATTTCACTTCCAATTTTCCTAATATCACTTCATTTTAATATGTTTTCAGGGTGAATGACTCTTGAAACATCATATGAGGGAATAAGTTTATTCTTTAATTATAAGGATGCCTTTCTGAATGTCGTGTCCTCCAGTGTTAATAGTCACAAATTACATAACATAATAACAAGAAAAGTAATATGACATTAAACAGCGCTAATTGTCTATTTATGCACACGGGGCTTTACGATAACATCGCGAAAAATCACGCCTTATTTGGAAATTTTGTTATTTTAGTCTTGCCTTTATACCTTGAAATTTGAACGGCCACTTTATGGTTTCAAATAAATAAATAAAACTATCGAGTGACTTATTTGTTTTGCAAACTTGTCAATGGTTTTAACTCCGAAAGGGGGAAACTATATTCGTGACAAAGAGATAGTTAGGACTATGTGGAACTATGTTTACGCAGTGCACTTAAATTGCATCGCCCACACAATTCGCATAGATAATCATTAGTAACTCATTGTCAATTACTTCCTTTGAACTTAAGATTTCAAAGTAGTATTTTCAACAAAATGGAAGGAATTCCATTCAGAAAAATAGCTTAATTATAATAAGTTAATCTGTCTATATCGATAACATGCAGATGTTTAGTATGCATATTATGTTTGTATATTAATTTGTTCTGAATTCAACAAATAACTGAAGATGCCAACTGGTGCGCAGAAAGTTAATACTAATGGCGTAAACATGACTCAAGTATTATCACACCACGTGCGTCTATCTATCACACGGTTAAATATGGACATGCACCTGTCCGAACTTAGGCCGCCATTTTCCTTGCATTTAAAAAATGCCAAGATTACACTATTCAACTGTATCCCCTTATTCAAACCCCATATACCAATGTTGGACCACCCTGCATACTCGGCGAGGGTTCGGGGGTACCTGTTCAGTACCCAGGAACAGAGACATTTAAATACATTTATATGTCTAAGCCAGGTAGCAGACTCTGAGAGCGTTTAACCATTTCGCACATACATCCAATACGTAACAGACGACTGTAAACACAACTAGGTAAAATTATAAAAACAAATATCTAAATATTTTAAAATATTGATATTCGAGAGGGTTTAAAGCATTGTGGTAAAAGAAGGAATTGCTCATCATGAGCGATTCCTCCCTTTGCCACAATGTTTTCAAATGTCGTCAAAAGCAGAGGCGTCAGAAAGCGTCTGTATGTGGGAACATTGTTTATATAAATTATAACAAAATGCTTCACAATGTAAAATAAATAAGTGTTGACTAAAACCAAATAAACTCTAAACATTTGCACACAGATTGGATCAAGATCAGCCAGCTTAACCCTTTTCCTCCTGCAGAAGAAGATATCACTGAAAAGAATGTTGAAAACGGCGTTAAACCCCAATCAAACAATTTAGTTAACGAAACTAATTGGTTAATATTTGTTCTAAAACAGAATTCGGACAGTGTGAACACAGACTAGACGGCATGGATATTGCAGACCGGTCCAAAATTCGCCTGTCACAGGAAAAGTGTTTGATCGATAAAATGAGACTTTTGAAGACAATACCCGGTGGGCGGTCGTATGTAACAGGAAACCAAACATTGGTATATTTTCGTATTCCAGGAAAACATCACAGGAAAAACTCATTTTATCTTTTTCCTTGTGTTTTGTTATTATTGTTTTGTAATTCTAAATTTGCTGTATATTAAACCTTCTTAAGTTTCAAAGCAGAAATAATTGAATTTTTAAATCCATAAAAAGAAAAACTATCCTTAATTTGTTAGAATATCGCATTACATGTTCTATTTAATTTCATATTTAGTCCATATACAACTTGATACACCGAATAATTGGAACTGATTTAAATCCCATCAAACTAAATACCAAACTTATTCTTATTCTAAATTCATAATGTTACATAACGTAACATAAATTAAGATGATTGTTTAGCAAATCAGAAATGTTGATACTTTGAAATTAATAATATTATCCAAATTTAGAATGAGAATTAATTCTAGAGTGACAGTTGAATATTGGCCGGCCGAAGTTCACCCTTTCCCACTTGTAGACACATTCTGACATATATGTAGCAGACGACTTTTAAAAATATTGTGGCAAAAGGAGAAATTGCTCATCATGAGCAATTTCTCCTTTTGCCACAATGTTTTCAACTTATTTCAGTAATAGTACTTTCATTTATAGATATTTACTTTATTTCAGTAGATGTTTTTGAAGTCGTGTGCTGCAGATTTGTTTGTATGTGGGAAAGGGTTAAATCGAAAAGACCAGGGAAAGTCAGGGCGATTTAAACTGTTTAGTAATTCTCTATAGCTGACACAAAAAAAAAAAGGAGTTGGAAAAGGAGAAATTGCTTCCTGGGATGTTTTCAAAGCAAGTCACGTCTACTAAATTTAAATTTAACTGGAGAACGATTAAAATGATATATAGATTTTACTGCAAAGTTCTTCTATAACACGATAATAATTAATTCAATTATAGTATATGTAGAATTGTGGCTTGACGAAATCACGAACAGATTTATTACTGATTAAAATGCGATTTTACACCTAAAGTGTCATCAAATCTGTTTTAAAACTTGTATAATACTTTCATGTTAGTTTACGCATATTTCAAGACACATGAAAGCTCTAAGAATATTAACACTTTTTCTTCCTTTAATCCTTCCATGATAAAGATTGTGTAGCCGACGACATATGAAAACAATATGGGGAAAAAAGAGTATTTTTTTCAAAGAAAGCAATTTCTCCTTTTCCCAAGACGCATTCAACTCTCTTTAACAATTTCACTACTTATTTCAAATACGGCATACATTTCCTGTATTTTTCAAAGGAGGCGTCTCCGAAAATGGCTTATCAGGAAAATGGATAATAAACCAATCGAGAAAAAATGATCTGCTTACCTTCCGCATCAAGCATCTTAAATCCATCTGGTTAGTATGTCATTAAAGTCCATATAGTACAAGTACAATTATTTACGATAAATTATTCACACGCGAACAAGATGAATTGTTTTAAATCAAAACAGATGGTAATTTGTCATTTAATTGAATCATACAAAATCACAATTAAAAAAACTGCATATTGACACTTAACTGACAGGCCCCGAAGACAATATCAAAGCGTAATGCTTTAACCTACACTGAACCTGTGTTAATTGTATCATATTCTAGATCGCACGGATTTTTATAACATTTTACTCCAAAAGAGCACTACCGCGATCTACATTCAGGTCACGTCACGTGTTAATGTTCACTGAAGAAAACTACCCGTGACGTTGTAATATCAATGCAGAAATCCCGATTGCCCGTTGGGCAGCCATTCTATATATTTTGCCAACACTTATATTATATCTGTTTAATGCACGTGCAATTAGAGAAAAGCTAGAGGCAGATGTAAGGCTCCCCCAGAGTTATCACCCCTTGCCAAATAGAACAGCGGCACGAAACCTTTTTGCGCGACAAACACCGATTCACGTCCGTCTCATTAAACAGGTCTGACATTGCAATCACCCCGTGTTGATTCGCTTCCTCCCTTCTGTCTTTAACAAAAGGACTAACACTTTAGAGCACTTTATAAAGTTATGTGACGGTCACTGTGCAAGGCTATACAATACTACTTACAATGCACCCGGGGTAGTATGATACCCGATTTAAGGTAGATTCTATCTGGATCTGTTTACATAACCCGACCCCAAGGTCCTTTCCACCCTGGGGTATACGTTTCGGTTGTTAAAGGGCGCTCCAAATTGAATGGTTTTGGAAGTAGGGACAGTCCACAGAATCTTGCAGGTTGTTTGAGGCTTATAATGTCTTAGCTGAAAGTTCTAGGAAAATAAAGTCAAACATGCATATGTTATACCTAATTGCGATATATGGAATGCTTCTATTAGCGTAGTTAAGAAAGTTCCGTGCCTTCAATACATTGAACATTTCATTTATGAAAACCTTTATAGTGGTAGTGCGACTATGATTAGACTATACACCTATCCAATATAATTCCGATCTTACTTCTCACAGATGTCGGAAAATTCGAATTGCTGTGACTTATACCAGGGACGAAGATAATCTTATCTACGTCCCTGCCTATACCAAAATTATAATATTACACGAAGAATAATATCATTTGTCATGATTGCTTCTTTCATAACAATGTTTCCAAAAAAGATTCTGGCTTCTCTTCGATCTGAATATTCGTGACATAGTTAAAATAAATCTAAAGTCTAAATTGAGTGCCATACAAGATATGGCCACGTCCATGAGAAAAGATGACTGTTCTATACTGTTCTATACTGTTCATAACAGTCAACTCGTATTATTTCTCTGGCACAGGCTCAAATTGTGTTTAAACAGAAAGGGGCATAACTCTGGAGCGAAGGAAAAACATGTCATGGACAACTGCACTTCGTAGTGACGTTTTGTAGAATGTATTTTCCGAGTGTCAGTGACATTAGAGGTGAAGTTGGCTACACAAGTCTTGTAACGGAAAGACGGACGGACGGACGGACGGACGCACGCGATACCATCATATATATATCGGGAGGTCAATATAACTGTAAAGCTTTCAAACATATATTCTACACACTGAAACTGAGACCGATGGAGAAGACGAAGATCATAACAAAGGTGTGTGCTGCATCGTACTTTTTTGACCGGGCTGCAGGAAAGGAATACATTTAGACAGTTTCTATCTTGCATTATAAGTCAGCAATATTGTAAGAATGAAATCCAGTTTGTTTGGGGGTTTTGGCAAAATTTAAAAATTCTGATGAAAAAAATGTATGCAGAAATTCAAAATGTTCAAATAAAAGATAAGGATTATTTTAAAACGGGGGTCATTTAGTGACCATATGGTCAGGACGGCGGGTATTGTAATGTCAGGGAGTAAATTATAGACTACAAGTGGACAGTTGTGACTAACTAATTAGACTGGACCATGTTTTATTGTCCAGCTGATATCTAATCGCCATATTCATGACATTCGTGTCCGTTCATTTCAAACGAATCGAGCCGAGATGAGATGAGATGAGATGAGATGACTGGTTTAACGCCGTCTTCCACGTTATTTCAGTTTTACCGCGGCCACCAGTTCACATGTTTTCCTTTCTCGTACCAGCACGCCACACTGTATTCTGTCTCGTACCAGCACGCCACACTGTATTCTGTCTCGTACCAGTACGCCACACTGTATTCTGTCTCGTACCAGCACGCCACACTGTATTCTGTCTCGTACCAGCACGCCACACTATATTCTGTCTCGTACCAGCACGCCACACTGTATTCTTTCTTGTACCAGCACGCCTCACTGTATTCTTTCTCGTACCAGCACGCCACACTGTATTCAATCTCGTACCAGCACACCACACTGTATTCTTTCTCGTACCAGCACGCCACACTGTATTCTTTCTCTTACCAGCACGTCACACTGTATTCTTTCTCGTACCAGCACGCCACACTGTACTCTTTCTCGTACCAGCACGCCTCACTGTATTCTTTCTCGTACCAGCACGCCTCACTGTATTCTTTCTCGTACCAGCACGCCACACTGTATTCTTTCCCGTTCAAGTGACTACCTTCCTTTATACGTTTCGAGCCGCGATAAAGGGGTCGTTAGTTCGAATCACGGCTCGGCCATTCATTCTATCCAATGGTTGGCAAAAGCAATTGTGACTAACGTAATTCGTCTTCAACAAAATTGGCTCAATGTATAATAGTTAATGCATTGACTGCATAAATGAATGAGATACGTCTAGCGAAATGAATTTTAACCGCTTGTAGCGATTTGAGCTCTTATTTAATTAAATTAATTGCTAATCTTGTATATCTTGATTTGTAATTTGATTGTTTGTTGATTCGAAACTTTGTATGAATTTGAAAATGCCTCAAAATGCAGCTGCGGCGATACACATCTGCGTAATGTATCGACCAGATCAGCCTGCGCTATCCGCGCAGACTGATCCGACCGGCACATTCCGTCTAATGGGGATAGATAAAGTAGTGATTCCTGAAACAGAAAATGCACAGGAGGCGAAATGTGTACGCCTGTGTGGCATGCTTAGGCTGATCCGGGTCGATACTTTACGCAATGTTGATTTTCTCACGAGACGGCCTACACATTGATTATTGCCAAGCTACGCCCCTGAGACTGAGTATATGAGCAGACTCATCCAAGTCTTTACGACGCAGATAGATCCCAAATCGATAGGCGCGGCTTATTTATTTTAGCGAAGAAACAGAAAACAATTTCTTAATGATAATTACACGAGTTAATACAAAACGATTGTTTGTATCATTAGGACGTTTATATGACAACACATTATGTCGATATTTCATCAACCGTATAGTAACTATGTTCACAAGAGCGACTTATTGCGACGACTCGGCAGACGACAACGTTAGACAATAGTGTAGGGAAAATGGATAAAGAAGATTTTTTCTTCGTCTCTAAATTTCAGAAGTCACATTTAAGACCTTTTTATAACACACGTTTTTACAAATAAAGGAAATCTTGGCGTTAAATAAATATCTTATTTCAGAAATTTTATTTGAATTCTAGCACGTCACAGCCAGTTATTCTACTTCGTTTCGTTCAGGTGTGAATTTGAAGAAATTAAATATCATACGAGGTCGTAAAATTGCGCTGCGTCCCTCGGGCATCGACCTTCGAACATTTTGCAACTACCAAAAATTCAAAACAACCTGCAGCACCGCATAGTCGTCACTGTTAGTCACTTAGTCATGCAGGCTTCCTCGAAACGCATGGAAACGGTTTTGACCAAAAAGAAAATATACCCGACTGCACAATGTTGAATTTGTTCATATATTAATGTTAAAATGAATGTGTGTCATAACTTATCTAATGCAAATGAAACCAGTCGAACAGTCCTTGAAAGATGCATGTACCCTCTTTAATGCCGTCAATAAGTTTGCGTAAGAATAGCTGGTGTTTTTTCAAGTTTACCTTATATAGTAGTCGCTCAGGCGAGTGTTAGACCCGACACTTTTCTGAGTGATCTGTTAGACTGTGTATAATGGTAAAAATATACAAATCGGTTAACACAGAATGGGGGTACAGGTTGATATTTGATTGGTGGATATCATACTGTTACCCAATCAGATCGTTCATATAGATTGGTTACCTCCCCTGGTATCAGGCTATGGTATGTTCAACAAGGAACCAGTTGAGTCGTTCAGTTTGTTAATTTTGCTAAAATCATGCCTTTAGAGTAACACACGCATTAAGAACACTGTGTTTGGTAAATTTGAATTCACTCTTGGTAAATACAACAACTACCATAGTTGAGAACAATTTTAGAAATTAGCCGTTCCACGAGAAAACCAACAGTGTGGACTCTGCGTTAAGTATCGACCCGAATCAGCATAAGCACGCGCAGGTTTACCCGGACCGGACAGACACTTTTCACAACCAGTTGATTTTCTAATGTGTGAAAAGATACTCTATATCTCTATCCCCTGAGACGGAATGTGTCGGCCCGGATTAGCCTGTGCGATCTCCATTATCTTGGTTTTCTCGTGGAACGGCTCAAATGTATGACCATATAGATCCTACAGTGTATTTATCAATTGAAGAGGACTCAAAAGTCATCTGTGTAATCGAAAATATAAATGTTTCTATTTCGACCAAGATTGAGTTTGAACAATAAACACAGTTTTATATTTCGAGACTATTCTATATATTTCAAAATAACAGTTTCATGTTGTACTATTTTACAGGTCTCCAATTACAAATTCAAAATAACTGTTTACGTTTCTGTTTGTTTGTTTTATTGGGGCTTTACGCCGTTTCAACTATATTTCAGTTATATCACGGCGACAGTTCACGAATTCATGATCCCTGGGTAAACAAACAAGTACTGGGCTAGGAAATGTGACTTATCCAAGGCCACTACATCATGAGCATCGCGACTGGGGATCAGCCCGTAACGACCGATTCCAAATCCCCGACGCTAACCACTCGGCCGTGGCGAATTCCTTTAGGTTTCGGTTTGGGTGTTACCGTGTATATTTTGATTGTAGTGTTGTGTAACTGTACATAAAGCATTCACTATCTCAACATCTACAAGAAGTATTAAGTCAAAACGGAAGAGAGATCAAGTACAGTCTTACACATTTTGTGGGTTTTCGAGAGTTCAAGATTAAAATTGTATTTCTTTCGAACAAAAAACTTTTATAACCGCTACCATTAAAACAGGTTGTTCTTATCTTAATCAACAGACAAAATGTTAAATAAAACCCTCGTTTATGATTGTTGTTATGTTTGCATCTTGAATTTAATGCATCGAAAACCCAAATTTCAATAGCAGTTCAGTTACAAAAGGACGATCATTTTACTTACCTATGACTTTCCTTGCTTCCTTTCACCAGTAACACCACATAGCATCCATCCTAGACAAAAGGCTTCCTTTCCGGATATACTTTTTAGCACACTTGATAAAGGCATATGCTACTAGTTAATCATCGAAACTAATATTTCCGGAGTCAAAGCTTCCTTGAACGCTATTACTCACGGAGCGTTGTGGGCCACAATGGGTTAAATTTATTAAACTTTCTTAATTCATGGTGAGAGTCAAAAAGAGGAAACACTAAATAATATTTCACACATGTTCTCACACGATATGTATCCCGTCAGTGTAGTCAAATCTTGGTATCGCTTATTCGCTATATATTTATAGCAATAAATTCTCCAAAATTGTGAAAGAAGTTGTCAAAGTCAGACTTGACGATTTCACCTCAGCAGTATAAGGTTAAAATTCACAGACTTGTTCTTTTGTATTTTTCTGTAGTCATCTTAATATTGAAAAAATGTCACTGTTTCGATACACCACTCTCAGAATTACACCAGGACCTTTGTAAAGTTGAAAGTCTCCATATACAAGTATTTTCATATTTAGGGAATATTATGTTGCTGTTGTGATACATGGCTTTGTATTGTACTACGAGACGCGTGGAAAACTGTGTATCTCACGAGACTGAAGGTCAAGCGAGATGTCAATTTTCCCTTGCTCCGAGTAGCAAATTACAAAGACGTGTAAACGCTACTTCAACACAATCTTCCTTCTATTATATTATTATTATACTGTATAAGATAGAGGAAAAGGCACGTCGTACAAAGTTAAATGTTTTCAAGAATGAAATAATTCATTTTACACATGGAATAATGTTAGTGAATGACGTCACATTACCGCACTTTGAATAATGTGACATGATATATCATATTCCAATGAAGTCACACTACATATTTGGTACCGTTTGTGTCCTAGTCGAATGCGGAATTGTATTCCCTTGTGTTATATGTGTGGGAATGGGTAAAGGTAGACGATTCTACAAATGGCATATGAGCCGTTCCTTGAGAAAACCAGCATAATGGCCTCTGCGTAATGTATCGACCCAGACCCGCATTCCGCGAAGGCTAATCCGGGCCGACACATTCCGTCTCAGGGGAATAGAGGTATAGAGTAATGATTCATGAAACAGAAAATCCATAGGAGGCGAAACGTGTCTGTCCGAGTTAGCCTGTGCGGCATGCTTAGACTGATCCGGATCGATACTTTACGCAGAGTCCACAATGTTGGTTTTCTCGCGGGACGGCTCATATCTACAATAGTCTATAAACATTTAAAACTATAAAGGAGGAATATAGATTTAACCCCCGGACACAGCCGATATTTCAACGTAAGAGGTGATCTTTAACAATCACTTATGTGCGTGCGTTAGCGTATTTGTTATTTGTCTAGACTATTGTGATTACAACTGCTATCAAAGATCCTAATTGTATGGCTACACTGTCTCAGACCTGTCAACGGGATGTTTGCCCCGTGAATTATTATTTATTACACGTTCGCCAGTTTCATTAAAACCTTTCCAGCATGCGAATAGTATGCAGCAGACGACATTTAAAACATCTTGACACGAACTGTGAAAGTATCTCTATATGAACATATAAATATAGAATGGAATTGAAAATATACTAACGAATGAAGAAATTGATTATTATGAGAAAATTAAAAAGTCGTTAGTTGCTGTATCGTTAGAATGTGTTTACATGCTGTAAGGGTAACTATCGTGGCTATTTTGTGTAACGTCCAAATCTAACTGGTCAGACAATATGCGCTCTCCATGGAAATGTGACAGTTCATCAGTGGACTATTCATATTTATATTTTATGAATACAATGCATCAGTGTAGAAAATCCAAATGAAAAAAGAGAAAGTAACATAACCACTTATTATGCTAGCTGTATACAGTTCCTGGCATCAAATGTAATTCGGGAACTGCAGATTTAAAAGGAATGAGACGAGACATTTCTCTGCACCTTTCGCTTTCGCACTTTTCCTCCCACTCAAAACCATTTCCCATTTTCCATATACAGACGCTTTCTGACACAGCTACAGCAGACTATGTAGCAAATAAAATTGCTCATAAAGAGTTTTACAACTCTATGCAATAATTATATTTCTCTTTATTTATAGAGATGTTCCGTATTTTTGCGGGCATGTTTTCAAAGTCGTTTGCTGCAGATTTTGTTTGTATGTGGGAAGAGGTTAAAAGTGCCACGTCACACAAACGTTGACCTTAGAGATCTTGCGATCTGCCACGGTTTGTTTGTTTGAACGAGGTTTTCCAGAGATATCACGGCGTGTCCTGGGTACTTTACCAGTACTACCGATATTCTTTAACCTTTCACAGATGCCTCACTCGTAATTAAAGTCTTTGACCACGAAGGTACAGCACAGTACGTGGACCGTTCTCCATGTTTACTTGTTTACAACATACAACACATTTATAGCAGACGACTTTGTAAACATATTGGCAAAATCAACTTGAAAAATATTCATAAAAGAGAGACAAAATAAAAAATATTTCGTATTTAGCAATTTCTCTCTTTGTCACAATGTTCTCAAATGTCGTCTGCTACAGAAGAGTCAGTAAACATGGGGGGTTGGGGCGGGTAAAGGTTACAGCGATATTAAAACCATGACGTGAGTATACACCCCGAGAAACCCCAACTGTGAATCCAGCAAGCGAAGATTAAAATATCACAAAGATTACATCTTAATTGTGCGACTCGAGTGGTAAAACATGCATGCCAACAACTAGTGTGCATTGTTTTATATCCCTCTTAAAGTTCTCCATACATGACTAATGGTAATGACCTGATCCCAACCTTTGTGCAAAGATATATGAGCCGTTCCACGAGAAAACCAACAGTGTGGACTCTGCGTAAAGTATCGACCCGGATCAGCCTGACCATGTCGCGCAGTCTAACCCGGACAGACACTTTTCGCTTCCTCTGGATTTTCTGATTCAAGAATCATTAATCTATACCTCTATCCCCGAGACGAAATGTGTCGGCCCGAAATAGCATGCGCGAACTGCGCAGGCTGATCTGGGTCGATGCATAACGGTTTGCAACGGTTCGTACCAGAATTGAAAAACTTGTTATTTGATTGGTGGATTGGCTACCGTGTTGTAGCGTACAATGTTATTGAACGCAGACCTGATATAGTATTTAGGAGTCGTCAGCTTTGTAAACATTCCAGGCAAATAATATCTTGAAATGCTACTTTTGATAAAAATCCGTAAAAGCTTGTTTAAAGCAGTGTCTTTCCTTTCCCACGAATAAGTCGTCAGCTGTTTATGTGTCTAGCAAATGGATTACAAGACAGCCTATAGTCAAACGATATCGGAACTCGATGTTAGTTAATAAACAAGGATTAAGTCAGGGCGACTCGTCTCCAATATAACAGATGCATTATTCCGATTAATCACGGGTAATTATAATTAAATTAACAATTGTTTTCTTATCACGGCTAGTATCTACACCTGTGGTGCAGTATGGTTTACGGGGTAAGGTCAAAGCGTTGGAGCCACGTCAGGCAATTTTGGGTCTTATTGCATCTGTGTACAGTGAACACCCTTACGAGCCTAAGTATAATCATAGTCTCACCAGTCTTAACTGTCCGCTTCAAAGGTACAAAGACCTAAAGGCATATATTTACCAAATAACTCGAGTTGTAGCCCCAGTAATTGTACGCAATGTAGTTTCAATATACTTCCAAACCAGAGAGACAAAATAAACCCAAATTGGCAGACATCGCTCTTTTGTACAGTTTCAGTTGGTAAGGGGAACCATGTCAAATTGGAAAATACGATTGTTAATATACGAAATTGTCTTGGATCACGGTCTTAATTTTCTTTGAATATCTAGAAATGAGTAACATTTTAATTTTAGCTTTGCACGTGCATTCACGAGTTTAGAAGATGGCGTAACACAAACACTGTTTTTGCTTGGCGCATGTCGTTTGTAAATAATAACGATCGACTGTTCTCTTGTATCTGTAAACCCTTTTAACCGTACACATTAAAGCATTAGACTGTCTTTCTGTAATACCAGACTTGATAACGTAATTCGAAGAAATTCATTTTGTCGTAAGGGAGTGACGTCAACTTGAAACGAAGATCTTCACGTTAGGCTTATAGTGTTGAACTTAACTTAAACTGTTTGTAACATATAACTCAGAAAATCCAAACAATCCCGTTTTCAGCGAGAACAAAACAAAACAGAAGTTTATTTAAGAAGGCGGTTATCATTCGTGTGAAATCAGTCGGTTGATAGTGCCTATAACCGCCCCCTAAACACAGTAAGGCGGGTATTGAATAACTATACGTACACGGCCATATTCGACACTTATCTCCGATCATCGTTTCATGGATCACGGCGCTCTCGGCTAGCTTTGACCCTTGCATGTGACTCAATTAACAGGTGAACCCCGACGTCCGAAAATGGCTCCCTTGTCGTGATGCGGGTAGTTTAGGTTCGGGTGAGGATGTGATAATGCCTTCATTGTCGGCAAACACTGTCCGAGTCCTAACTTTTGCGGGGTTTTTTATTTTCGCTATTTTGGCGGTAACAAGAGCTGAACAACCCCATTTATAAATCATAGTACCGTCGGCTAAGCTCGTAGGTTTTTATACTCTTTATTTATAGAAAATAGTAATTCCCACCAACTCAAAACATCACTAATTCAAATCACTTAAAAAATGGTGATTTTTGGTATCACAGCTTTAACCCTTTCCCTCATGAAGACGCCATTTCAGCAGACGACTTTTGAAGTTAATTGTGGCAGTTTCTCCCTTTGTCACAATCGTTTTGACTCTTTTCAGTAAACAGCCGTTTCCTTATATAGAGTTTTCTTTATTTTGTCTATATGTTTTCTAAGTGATTTGCTGTTGATTTGCTGTATGAGGGAAGGGCTTAAAGTGTCTCACACATTGTATAGCAAGACATGTCTTCAATATATACTGAGAATTACAATAGTATTGTGTTTCTGCGCATGTCTTTATATTTGGCAAAGATACATTTGTCCTATGATTTCATAGGAAACATTTTACGATGCCAGGGGGCCCGACATTTGTGTGAGGGGTTTGATTGACGTGGCCTCGGGTTACGTTTAAGGACCACCCCGTTTCTCCGAGTCAGTGCGTATATTTACGAATCGTTGGCCCCGTGTGATTCGGTTTCTGACAAGTACTGCGTGCGATACTTATCTTGTTTACTACTGCTACACGGCTATTCATTTCCGAAACAATAAGGAATAAAAATACGATCAAATCTCCATTTTTCCTATTATGATTATTAGCTGACATTATCCTTTCGAGTATCAATTAAGAACAATTAACGAAAACATCGGGAACGAAATTATTGATTTTTAAGGTACAACGAAATGTATAATTTGTTTATTTATAATCTTAATTTATTACAATTTCCAATTGTATTTCAGTCATATAACGGTATCAAGTTCATCAACACTGTAATTCAGAGCTTTCCAGTACTTGTCTCCAAAGGACATTGTTCCTATTCAACCGAAAATAGCTTACAGTTTACACCACGGAATGTATGACATCGGTACTCATTAGTTTTAACGAGTGCTCGACTATTCCAGGAATACATGTAGTAATTCCAACATGTTGGAAATTGTTAAGTCAATTAACCGGCTGATCTTAACATAGACTGCTCTCAACTAATGTTTAACCAACAACCATGCAACATATCTGCAGCAGACGACATGAAACATATTAAGACAAAAACATCGAAAATCTCTATAAATTAAAGTATAATCATTGCATTGAGTTGAAAACATTGTAACAAGAGGCGAAATTGCTCAATATATGGGCAGTCTTTCGTTTTGCCACAATGTTTCCAAACAAAAGTCGTCTGCTGCCACCGTGTCTGTAAGTGGTAAATGGTCGGGTACAGCAGGATCAGAGTTAACTGAAATGGTGCCAGACGTATAACTTTCAACTTACTTTTTTTTTATAGCTAAAAAGTGTTCGAACGCACTACCACTTGGTTATGAAAGGACTCTTACATTATACACAGTTTGTCCCTGCAATATACGACTTTCCTTTAAACATTACTTGCGAACCTTGCAGACCAATATGATCAGCATCCATGCAATTTAATCTTGATGCGAATGTATTGATACTCTGTCAAGACTACTCCGTATAGGTCACAATACACCAAATCAATTTAATGTAAATTAACCAGTTTCAACCCTCAATTGTCGCACTGTTTAAGCATTTCTAATGTAGAACACCATATATCATTGAAAATAATTACCTGTAAGCTTTAAACTAATCCATAGAGAATGGGGGTGGGGGTCATGCATTATGCAAGAAAGAACTCACCAGCGAAAATGGTTATCGTAATTTTGGCCGAAATCGGGCTGGAGCGAATCTGGTTTGTCACGCTTTCTACGTTCACTTTCAAACAAGGTCAAACTACTTAAAATAATCAAATCAATCAAATTCAAGTGCATCCTTTACACATTTACAATGAATTTAAACTCAATGTCATACATTCAATACATTCTGGTGACGGTATACACTATTTCTACGCAAACAAAGTTCTATTTAGGGAGTATCTGTCCGGATGTATTTGGCGTAATTTGACCTATATGTATATATACTCAACCAAAAAAGAAAACTGACACAGCATATTTTACATGGTTTCTAGAAAAAAGCTAAAATAATTATATAATCACTGGTTAGACATTAACATTTGACGTTTTCTAGACACAATCATGCCATATTATAAAATGTATACTCTATTATATATATATACCAGAGTATACACATGTGTTAATAGCGTGCCAGGCCCCTATGGTTATATAAAGTATATAAAATCAGCAGGTAAAGGGTTAAGAAGTGACCACTCCTTTCTTGTCGGTTTAGATTGACAATGATACAATATTTAACCCTTTCCAAATTGCACACGCAGTTCGAGGCATTTGCAGCAAACGACTTTTAAAAAGAACTAATGAAAAAAGAGTGATGTCTCACTTTGCCACAATATTTTTAACTCTTATTTCATTTATATAATACTTTCATTTATTGAGAGTTTTCATATTTTAGCCTGGATGTTTTCAAAGTCGTCTGCTGCAGACTTGTTGTATATGGGAAATGGTTAACAGCAAAATGCAATTTAAAGATGTACAGTATTGAGCTAAGTCACACAAAGACCCACTTTTGCAGGTTTTGACATTTATAGCAAATACCATCACATTGCATACTTGTTTATTCATTTTGAGCTCAAAGCCTTCGCGTTTGCATAAAAGTACGACTAGATGACAGAAGGGGAAGGTCCTGATTAGACTTCCGCCGATGTGCGGGCTGATCTGGATCTTCACTTTTCGAAGACAACAGTCCCGAAGGTCGTTTGTCGTGTGGCTTGGCCCATATCAAGATGGCTGCCAGTGACAATGTCTATCATCTATGCATAGAAATTGAAAATCCAGTATGACAGTTGTGGCATAAATATCTCCGGCTACCATCCTAAATGAAATCACCACTTTGAGATAACGAGTGCATGGAATTATTTATTTCTTGGGAGTTCCTTTATTAGATAAAAATCATACAGAAATAAAAATGTCGCGACATGTGGCCAACGTCACAAGAAAACCGACATACACACAGTTATTTGAGTTATTTCCACTCTGCAGCCAGGGGCGTAGCTTAGCAATAATCAATGTGTAGGCCGTCTCGTGAGAAAATCAACATTGTGGACTCTGCGTAAAGTATCGACCCAGATCAGTCTAAGCATGCCACACAGGCGTACCCGGATATACACTTTTCGCCTCCTGTGGATTTTCTGTTTCAAGAATCACTACTCTATTTGTACCCCCTTAGACGGAATGTTTCGGCCGGATCAGTCTGCGCGGACAGCGCAGGCTGATCTGGTTGATACATTACGCAGATGTGAATAGCTGCAGCTGCATGTTTGGGGCATTTTAAGAATCATACAGAAATAAAAATGTCGCGACATGTGACCCACGTCACAAGAAAACTGACATACAGAGTTATTTGATTTAACCTTTCCCACATACAGACGCTTAATGACGCCTCTGCAGCAGACGAATTTTAAAAGCATTATGTTAAAAGGACAAATTGTTCAGAATGAGCTGTTTCGTCCTATGGCACAGTGTTTTTTTTAACCTTTATTCAATTATTGTTCATTCATTAAAGTGAGTTTCCATATGTTTTGACTATTTTGTTTGTTCAAAGTCCTCTGCTGCACATGTGTTGTATATTGGAAAGGGTTTAATGACCAAAACACAGTGGCCTCATGATAAATCTAAGTCGAGCAAGTGCCAGAAATGTCCTCGAGTTATCGATCTATTCTAGTGACCGCTGGTCAAAGCTAACGTTATTAATGTTTTGTCAGTTAGTAATTCATTTAGTTATACAGCTGAATAAAAATAACGCGCAGCAGTAGTTCTTATCCGGAAGTACTGCTGCAGTAATTTTCAAAGATACAAACATACGAATGGATATTTCGAATGAAACAATATATTCGAGTTTTCGCCAATCCACTGGTCCACAAACGAGATCATTATGGTCATAACCATTCCCAACAAGTTTTACCCTCTCCAACATATTTGACGCTTCTACAACAAACGACTTCTGTTAACATTGTGGCAAAAAAGAAATTGCTCAATATCTGTAACTCGTGAAGTGCAATAATCATATATGGCCACACAGTTGGAAAACAGCCCTAAATATGTGTTCGGCGGTTCAGAGCAAGAAACATGCACCTACAGTGCAATTGAAACCATATGCTTCTCCGAATGCTTGAACCATTTCCCACTTACAGGCGCATGTTGACGCCTGCAGCAGACAACATTTGAAATCGTTGTGCATAAAGGATAATTGCTCATGCTATAGAGAGTTTCCATACTTTTGGATGTCTTCAAAGTCATTTGCTGCAGATCTGTTGTACGTGAGAAAGGAATCAGATAAATTGAATTACTACGTTGCGAAAGGTGAAGATCTTGATCAAACTTAGCTGTGACGTAGGTTGATCTGTGGATGTGTCCTGATCGCCACATCTGAATGGCAGACACGTGGCGTGCCCAAACTATTGTCGTTAATCCTTTCCCGTAACTTTGAAAATCTCTAGCCAAAGATTTCGAAAATATGTATGAATGAAAGTTTTGACATAGTTAAAGACATTGTATCTAAAGGGGAAATCATCATTATGAGTAATGTCTCCTTTTGCCACATAGTTTTAAAAACGTCGTCCGCTTCGGAGGCGTCACAAAGTGTCTGTATGTTGGGAAGAGTTATGTAGAAAATGTCCCTTAGCGTGAGACGTGGTCTATAGGTTGGTTTTGAAGTCGACGAAAAAACTGCACAAGCCATTGGAGACTGAACTGTAATTATATTGCAAAGTAATAAACAAGAACGGGAGGAGTCTTCCACGAGACAATTAGTGTAGTTTTTTATATCAACCTTGTTTGTCTTATTATAATTATCCGACTTTAAGTCTTGTTGTCGTAAGGTCATCCACACCGAGAGGTCACCAGTTTAAGTCATACTAACGACACCAAAGAAGAAATTCGTTCAAAACTTTTCCACCTACAACAAATCTGCAGCAGACATCTTTGAAAAGGAAACATAATGGCGGTGCAACTGTAAAACATGCAAAGATCCCGATCATTCTGCTCCTTTTTTAATCGAGAGATTGCAAGTTGTCTCTTTAGTTAGTCAATTGTTAATTACTAGCACATTGTATTAAATAACAACAATTCATTCTTAATTTGAAAAATATTCTAAATTCCAAGAGCTGTTCGGGCGTACGGTGGCCTTGCATTTGCCGTAAGGCAGCACCAGAGTCTTATGAATTACAATTGTCTTTTGCGAACCCCCAACAAATTGCGTCGGCCGCAGTTATTCCACGGGCGCTCTAGGGCAGCCTTAAGACGGCCCTACGGTGCCCGTGTGGTGGCATTGTCGTATGTGGCACACCCTGTGGAAAACGCAAGACCCACGCACGGCTCTATTACGCTCACAGCACGCCATCCGTACGGCACCGTGGCAGTCTGCACCGTGCCTGGAGCAGGTTATATACGAGGTTTTTGTTATATGTATTTTATCATTCATATCTGTCATATAGATTGGGGCTACCTTGGGTCTGCCTTGGTATTTGTCAAAACCTTACGGCCGCCGCAGGGACGCCCGAAGGCGACCGTGCGTCATCACTTCAAAGGCCGTACAGCAGCTGCAGATTTTCTGTCCTTCACCGTTCGCTTACATTTCGAAGACGAAATAAAAGTACAAGTGTGACCCAACATGCTCGACTTTCATATTCCAATAAAGTTGGTACCAACGTGGGAAGACAATCAGGTAACGTCTCGTCTCCATGGTCCATTGTTCTATTTACTTATTTTTTTATATTTTTTTTGTAATGTGGTTAAGCTGCTTGAAAAAAAAGCCAGTTATATTACGACGTTTACAGGGTAAGTTACGAGTACTACTGGTGTATTTATCCTGACACCAGAGTCAATCATAATGCTAACCCAATAATCCTCTCCAGTGTTCTTACTAGTAAAAACCAATATAGTATTGCCCTGAGCTAATTAACACTTATTGGACTAATATCACTTATCTGAGAAAGATTTCACCCTTAATACTTATCTAAAACGTTGAAAAAGTGAAACAACGAAAAAACAATTTCCTGAAACCCGACACGTATGTGTGGGTGGTACTTGATGCTTACAGTGAAAGCACATGTATACGAGTATGTGTATACGCGTCGTTTAGTCCGAACTTCTCTTCCCTTCTACGTGTTATGAAGCACTAGATGTAAGGTCTGAATAACTGTTGAAAGTTAAGCCCTTCTTCTTAATTTTACGCAAACACGTAATTTATCTGATTCGCGTCTGGCGTTATGGAATTTATTTTGACTCAACGTAACAGGATCATATACTTTCGAATTGGTGAAAATGTTACTGGGTTTACATTTTTTGTTTGAGGCTTTAGTCAAAATCGTTTAAATCTAGCACCAAACTACATACATACGGACAAAGAATTGTCTGGTGATATTTTACTGATGCAAAGATTCGCTCGAAGTTTCACTCCACGCAGATGCATTAAGACTCAAATCGCTAGACCTGGCTCAAATAAAAGTGATACGGAAACGGAATTGCATTAAAGACCCCACATCGCTAGACCTGGCTCAAATAAAAGTGATACGGTAACGGTATTGCATTAAGACGTAAATCGCATCTACCGAAAAGGATATGTATGCACTAAGACCCCAAATCGGTAGATCTGCCTCATTCAACTGTACTACCGACACGTAGATACACTAACACTCAAAATCGCTAGATCTGGCTAACCTAAATGTGATATCAAAAAGGAGATGCATTAAAACCCATAATCGCTGTACCTCATCTAAATGTGATAGTGAAACGGAGATACATTAAAACCCCAAATAGCTATAACTGCCTCATCTAAATGTGATACCTAAACGGAGATACATTAAGACCCATAATCGCTGTACCTGGCTCATCTAAATGTGATACTGAAACGGAGATACATTAAAACCACAAATAGCTAGACCTGGCTCATCTAAATGTGATACATATACGGAGATGCATTAAGACTCCAAATTACTAGACCTGGCTTATCTAAATGTGATACCGCAACAGAGATGCATTAAGACTCCAATTCACTAGACCTTGCTCATCTAAATGTGATACCTAAACGGAGATACATTAAGACTCTAAATCGCTAGACCTGGCTTATCTAAATGTGATATCAAAACGGAGATGCATTAAAACCCATAATCGCTGTACCTGGCTCATCTAAATGTGATACTGAAACGGAGATACATTAAAACCCAAAATAGCTAGACCTTACTCATCTAAATGTGATACCTATGCGGAGATGCATTAAGACTCCAATTTATTAGACCTGGCTTATCTAAATGTGATACCGCAACAGAGATGCATTAAGACTGCAATTCACTAGACCTTGCTCATCTAAATGTGATACCTAAACGGAGATACATTAAGACTCTAAAACGCTAGACCTGGCTTATCTAAATGTGATATCAAAACGGAGATGCATTAAAGCCCATAATCGCTGTACCTGGCTCATCTAAATGTGATACCTAAACGGAGATACATTAAGACACAAAATCGCTAGACCTGGCTCATCTAAATGTGATACCTATACGGAGATGCATTAAAACCAAAATAGCTAGACCTGCCTCATCTAAATGTGATACCTAAACGGAGATACATTAAGACTCTAAATCGCTTGACCTGCCTCACCTAAATGTGATACCTATACGGAGATGCATTAAAACCAAAATAGCTATAACTGTCTCATCTAAATGTGATACCTAAACGGAGATACATTAAGACTCTAAATCGTTAGACCTGGCTCACCTACTTGTGATACCTATACGGAGATGCATTAAAACCAAAATAGCTAGACCTGCCTCATCTAAATGTGATACCTAAACGGAGATACATTAAGACTCTAAATCGCTAGACCTGCCTCACATAAATGTGATACCTAAACGGAGATACATTAAGATTCTAAATCACTAGACCTGCCTCATCTAAATGTGATACCTAAACGGAAATACATTAAGACACAAAATAGCTAGACCTGGCTCATCTAAATGTGATACCTATACGGAGATACATTAAGACCCAGAATCACTAGACCTGCCTCATCTAAATGTGATACCTAAACGGAGATACATTAAGACACAAAATCGCTAGACCTGGCTCATCTAAATGTGATACCTATACGGAAACGCATTAAAACCAAAATAGCTAGACATGCCTCATCTAAATGTGATACCTAAACGGAGATACATTAAGACTCTAAATCGCTAGACCTGGCTTATCTAAATGTGATACCTAAACAGAGATACATTAAAACTCCAAATAGCTAGACCTGGCTAATCTAAATGTGATACCTATACGGAGATACATTAAGACTCTAAATCGCTAGACAAGGCTCATCTAAATGTGATACCTAAACGGAGATGCATTAAAACCTAAAATCGCTGGACCTAGCTCATCTAAATGTGATAACTATACGGAGATGCATTGAGACTCAAATTCACAAGACCTGGTTCATCTAAATGTAATACCTAAACGGAGATGCATTAAAACCCAAAATCGCTGGACATAGCTCATCTAAATGTGATACCTATACGGAGATGCATTGAGACTCAAATTCACAAGACCTAGCTCATCTAAATGTGATACCTAAACGGAGATATATATGAAGACTCAAAATCGCTAAACTTTGCTTATCTAAATTTGATACCTAAACGGAGATGCATTAAGACTCCAATTCACTAGACCTGGCTCATCTAAATGTGAACCAAAACGGAGATGCATTAAGACTCCAATTCACTAGTTCTGGATCATCTAAATGTGATACCTAAACGGTGATACATTAAAACCCCAAATAGCTGGACCTGACTCATCTAAATGTGATACCTAAACGGAGATGCATTAAGACTCCAATTCACTAGACCTTGCTCATCTAAATGTGATACCTAAACGGAGATACATTAAGACTCTAAATCGCTAGACCTGGCTTATCTAAATGTGATATCAAAACGGAGATGCATTAAAACCCATAATCGCTGTACCTGGCTCATCTAAATGTGATACTGAAACGGAGATACATTAAAACCCAAAATAGCTAGACCTTACTCATCTAAATATGATACCTATGCGGAGATGCATTAAGACTCCAATTTATTAGACCTGGCTTATCTAAATGTGATACCGCAACAGAGATGCATTAAGACTGCAATTCACTAGACCTTGCTCATCTAAATGTGATACCTAAACGGAGATACATTAAGACTCTAAAACGCTAGACCTGGCTTATCTAAATGTGATATCAAAACGGAGATGCATTAAAGCCCATAATCGCTGTACCTGGCTCATCTAAATGTGATACCTAAATGGAGATACATTAAGACACAAAATCGCTAGACCTGGCTCATCTAAATGTGATACCTATACGGAGATGCATTAAAACCAAAATAGCTAGACCTGCCTCATCTAAATGTGATACCTAAACGGAGATACATTAAGACTCTAAATCGCTAGACCTGCCTCACCTAAATGTGATACCTATACGGAGATGCATTAAAACCAAAATAGCTATAACTGTCTCATCTAAATGTGATACCTAAACGGAGATACATTAAGACTCTAAATCGTTAGACCTGGCTCACCTACTTGTGATACCTATACGGAGATGCATTAAAACCAAAATAGCTAGACATGCCTCATCTAAATGTGATACCTAAACGGAGATACATTAAGACTCTAAATCGCTAGACCTGCCTCACATAAATGTGATACCTAAACGGAGATACATTAAGATTCTAAATCACTAGACCTGCCTCATCTAAATGTGATACCTAAACGGAAATACATTAAGACACAAAATAGCTAGACCTGGCTCATCTAAATGTGATACCTATACGGAGATACATTAAGACCCAGAATCACTAGACCTGCCTCATCTAAATGTGATACCTAAACGGAGATACATTAAGACACAAAATCGCTAGACCTGGCTAATCTAAATGTGATACCTATACGGAGACGCATTAAAACCAAAATAGCTAGACATGCCTCATCTAAATGTGATACCTAAACGGAGATGCATTAAAACCTAAAATCGCTGGACCTAGCTCATCTAAATGTGATAACTATACGGAGATGCATTGAGACTCAAATTCACAAGACCTGGTTCATCTAAATGTAATACTTAAACGGAGATGCATTAAAACCCAAAATCGCTGGACCTAGCTCATCTAAATGTGATACCTATACGGAGATGCATTGAGACTCAAATTCACAAGACCTAGCTCATCTAAATGTGATACCTAAACGGAGATATATATGAAGACTCAAAATCTCTAAACTTTGCTTATCTAAATTTGATACCTAAACGGAGATGCATTAAGACTCCAATTCACTAGACCTGGCTCATCTAAATGTGAACCAAAACGGAGATGCATTAAGACGCCAATTCACTAGTTCTGGATCATCTAAATGTGATACCTAAACGGTGATACATTAAAACCCCAAATAGCTGGACCTGACTCATCTAAATGTGATACCTAAACGGAGATGCATTAAGACTCCAATTCACTAGACCTTGCTCATTTAAATGTGATACCTAAACGGAGATACATTAAGACTCTAAATCGCTAGACCTGGCTTATCTAAATGTGATATCAAAACGGAGATGCATTAAATCCCATAAGCGCTGTACCTGGCTCATCTAAATGTGATACTGAAACGGAGATACATTAAAACCCAAAATAGCTAGACCTTACTCATCTAAATGTGATACCTATGCGGAGATGCATTAAGACTCCAATTTATTAGACCTGGCTTATCTAAATGTGATACCGCAACAGAGATGCATTAAGACTGCAATTCACTAGACCTAGCTCATCTAAATGTGATACCTAAACGGAGATACATTAAGACTCTAAAACGCTAGACCTGGCTTATCTAAATGTGATATCAAAACGGAGATGCATTAAAGCCCATAATCGCTGTACCTGGCTCATCTAAATGTGATACCTAAACGGAGATACATTAAGACACAAAATCGCTAGACCTGGCTCATCTAAATGTGATACCTATACGGAGATGCATTAAAACCAAAATAGCTAGACCTGCCTCATCTAAATGTGATACCTAAACGGAGATACATTAAGACTCTAAATCGCTAGACCTGCCTCACCTAAATGTGATACCTATACGGAGATGCATTAAAACCAAAATAGCTATAACTGTCTCATCTAAATGTGATACCTAAACGGAGATACATTAAGACTCTAAATCGTTAGACCTGGCTCACCTACTTGTGATACCTATACGGAGATGCATTAAAACCAAAATAGCTAGACCTGCCTCATCTAAATGTGATACCTAAACGGAGATACATTAAGACTCTAAATCGCTAGACCTGCCTCACATAAATGTGATACCAAAATGGAGATACATTAAGATTCTAAATCACTAGACCTGCCTCATCTAAATGTGATACCTAAACGGAAATACATTAAGACACAAAATAGCTAGACCTGGCTCCTCTAAATGTGATACCTATACGGAGATACATTAAGACCCAGAATCACTAGACCTGCCTCATCTAAATGTGATACCTAAACGGAGATACATTAAGACACAAAATCGCTAGACCTGGCTCATCTAAATGTGATACCTATACGGAGACGCATTAAAACCAAAATAGCTAGACATGCCTCATCTAAATGTGATACCTAAACGGAGATACATTAAGACTCTAAATCGCTAGACCTGGCTTATCTAAATGTGATACCTAAACAGAGATACATTAAAACTCCAAATAGCTAGACCTGGCTAATCTAAATGTGATACCTATACGGAGATACATTAAGACTCTAAATCGCTAGACAAGGCTCATCTAAATGTGATACCTAAACGGAGATGCATTAAAACCTAAAATCGCTGGACCTAGCTCATCTAAATGTGATAACTATACGGAGATGCATTGAGACTCAAATTCACAAGACCTGGTTCATCTAAATGTAATACCTAAACGGAGATGCATTAAAACCCAAAATCGCTGGACCTAGCTCATCTAAATGTGATACCTATACGGAGATGCATTGAGACTCAAATTCACAAGACCTAGCTCATCTAAATGTGATACCTAAACGGAGATATATATGAAGACTCAAAATCGCTAAACTTCGCTTATCTAAATTTGATACCTAAACGGAGATGCATTAAGACTCCAATTCACTAGACCTGGCTCATCTAAATGTGAACCAAAACGGAGATGCATTAAGACTCCAATTCACTAGTTCTGGATCATCTAAATGTGATACCTAAACGGTGATACATTAAAACCCCAAATAGCTGGACCTGACTCATCTAAATGTGATACCTAAACGGAGATGCATTAAGACTCCAATTCACTAGACCTGCCTCATCTGAATGTGATTCCGAAACGGAGATATATTAAGACCCAACATCAATAGACCTTGCTCGTCTAAATGTGATACATAAACGGAGATGCATTGAGACTCCAATTCACTAGACCTGGCTCATCTAAATGTGATACCCCAACGGAGATGCATTAAGACTCCAATAAACTAGACCTGCCTCATCTATATGTGATACTGAAACGGAGATTTATAAAGACATTAAATCGCTAGACCTGGCTCATCTAAATTGATACCAAAACGGAGATGCATTAAGACTCCAAATCGCTAGACCTGGTTCATCTAAATTGATACCAAAACGGAGATGCATTAAGACTCCAAATCGCTAGACCTGGTTCATCTAAACTGATACCAAAACGGATATTCATTAAGACTCAAAATCGCTAGACCTCGTTCATCTAAATTGATACCAAAGCGGAGATGCATTAAGACTCCAAATCACTAGAGCTGGCTCAGCTAAATGTGATTCCAAAACGGAGATTCATTAAGACATTAAATCGCTAGGCCTGGCTCAGCTAAATGTGATATCAAAACGGAGATTCATTAGGACATTAAATCGCTAGACCTGGCTCATCTAAATTGATACCAAAACGGAGATGCATTAAGACTCCAAATCTCTAGACCTGGTTCATCTAAACTGATATCAAAACGGAGATTCATTAAGACATTAAATCGCTAGACCTGGCTCAGCTAAATGTGATACCAAAACGGAGATTCATTAGAACTTTAAATCGCTAGACCTGGCTCATCTAAATTGATATCAAAACGGAGATGCATTAAGACTCCAAATCGCTAGACCTGGTTCATCTAAACTGATACCAAAACGGAGATTCATTAAGACTCCAAATCGCTAGACCTCGTTCATCTAAATTGATACCAAAGCGGAGACGCATTAAGACTCCAAATCACTCGAGCTGGCTCAGCTAAATGTGATACCAAAACGGAGATTCATTAAGACATTTAATCTCTAGACCTGGCGCATCTAAATTGATACCAAAACGGAGATGCATTAAGACTCCAAATCACTAGAACTGGCTCATCTAAATTGATACCGAAACAGAGATGCAATAAGACTCCAAATCGCTAGACCTGGTTCATCTAATTTGATACCAAAACGGAGATTTATTAAGACTCCAAATCGCTAGACCTCGTTCATCTAAATTGATACCAAAGCGGAGATGCATTCAGACTCCAAATCACTAGAGCTGGCTCAGCTAAATGTGATACCAAAACGGAGATTCATTAAGACATTAAATCGCTAGACCTGGCTCAGCTAAATGTGATACTGAAACGGAGATGCATTAAGACTCCAAATTGCTAGACCTGGCTCATCTAAATTGATACCAAAACGGACAGGTATTAAAACCCATAATCGCTAGACCTGGCACTTCTAAATGTGATACCAAACCGGAGAGGCAGTAAAACCCATAATCGCTAGACCTGGCTCATCTAAATGTAATTCCGAAACGAAGATACATTGAGACTCTACATCGCTATACCTGGCTCATCTAAATGTGAAACAAAATCGAAGAGGCATTAAAACCCATAATCGCTAGACCTGGCTCATCTAAATGTGATACTGAAACGGAGATATATTAAGACCAAAATATTCGCTGGACCTGGCTCATCTAAATGTGATACCAAAACGGAGATACATGAAGACCCAAAATCGCTAAACTTTGCTCATCTAAATGTGATACCTAAACGGAGATATATGAAGACCCAAAATTTGCTCATCTAAATGTGATACCTAAACGGATATGCATTAAGACTCCAATTCACTAGACCTGGCTCATCTTAAAGTGATACCAAAACGGATATGCATTAAGACTCCAATTCACTAGACCTGGCTCATCTTAAAGCAATACCAAAACGGAGATGCATTAAGACTCCAATTCACTAGACCTGGTTCATCTAAATGTGATGCCTAAACGGTGATACATTAAAACCCCAAATAGCTAGACCTGGATCATCTAAATGTGATACCTAAACGGAGATGCATTAAGACTCCAATTCAATAGACCTGCCTCATCTAAATGTGATACCAAAACGGAGATATATTAAGACTCTAAAACGCTAGACCTGGTTTACCTAAATGTGATATCAAAACGAAGATGCATTAAAGCCCATAATCGCTGTACCTGGCTCATCTAAATGTGATACTGAAACGGAGATACATTAAAACCCCAAATAGCTATAACTGCCTCATCTAAATGTGATACCTAAACGGAGATACATTAAGACTCTAAATCGTTAGACCTGGCTCACCTAAATGTGATACCTATACGGAGATGCATTAAAACCAAAATAGCTAGACCTGCCTCATCTAAATGTGATACCTAAACGGAGATACATTAAGACTCTAAATCGCTAGACCTGCCTCACCTAAATGTGATACCTAAACGGAGATACATTAAGATTCTAAATCACTAGACCTGCCTCATCTAAATGTGATACCTAAACGGAGATACATTAAGACACAAAATCGCTAGACCTGGCTCATCTAAATGTGATACCTATACGGAGATGCATTAAAACCAAAATAGCTAGACCTGCCTCATCTTAATGTAATACCTAAACGGAGATACATTAAGACCCAGAATCAATAGACCTGGCTCATCTAAATGTGATACCTATACGGAGATGCATTAAAACCAAAACAGCTAGACCTGCCTCATCTAAATGTGATACCTAAACGGAGATACATTAAGACTCTAAATCGCTAGACCTGGCTTATCTAAATGTGATACCTAAACAGAGATACATTACCACTCCAAATAGCTAGATCTGGCTCATCTAAATGTGATACCTATACGGAGATACATTAAGACTCTAAATCGCTAGACCTGGCTCATCTAAATGTGATACCTAAACGGAGATGCATTAAAACCCAAAATCGCTGGACCTGGCTCATCTAAATGTGATACCTATACGGAGATGCATTGAGACTCAAATTCACAAGACCTGGTTCATCTAAATGTAATACCTAAACGGAGATGCATTAAAACCCAAAATCGCTGGACCTAGCTCATCTAAATGTGATACATAAACGGAGATATATATGAAGACTCAAAATCGCTAAACTTTGCTTATCTAAATTTGATACCTAAACGGAGATGCATTAAGACTCCAATTCACTAGACCTGGCTCATCTTAAAGTGATACCAAAACGGATATGCATTAAGACTCCAATTCACTAGACCTGGCTCATCTTAAAGTGATACCTAAACGGATATGCATTAGGACTCCAATTCACTAGACCTGGCTCATCTTAAAGTGATACCAAAACGGAGATGCAGTAAGACTCCAATTCACTAGACCTGGTTCATTTAAATGTGATGCCTAAACGGTGATACATTAAAACCTCAAATAGCTAGACCTGGCTCATCTAAATGTGATACCTAAACGGAGATGCATTAAGACTCCAATTCACTAGACCTGCCTCATCTAAATGTGATACCAAAACGGAGATGCATTAAGACTCCAATTCACTAGACCTGGCTCATATAAATGTGATACCTAAACGGTGATACATTAAAACCCCAAATAGCTAGACCTGGCTCATCTAAATGTGATACCTAAACGGAGATGCATTGAGACTCCAATTCACTAGACCTGCCTCATCTAAATGTGATACCAAAACGGAGATGCATTGAGACTCCAATTCACTAGACCTGGCTCATCTAAATGTGATACATAAACGGTGATACATTAAAACCCCAAATAGCTAGACCTGGCTCATCTAAATGTGATACCTAAACGGAGATGCATTGAGACTCCAATTCACTAGACCTGCCTCATCTAAATGTGATACCAAAACGGAGATGCATTGAGACTCCAATTCACTAGACCTGGCTCATCTAAATGTGATACCTAAACGGTGATACATTAAAACCCCAAATAGCTAGACCTGGCTCATCTAAATGTGATACCTAAACGGTGATACATTAAAACCCCAAATAGCTAGATCTGGCTCATTTAAATGTGATAACAAAACGGAGATACATTAAGACTCCAATTCACTAGACCTGGCTCATCTAAATGTGATACCAAAACGGATATGCATTAAGACTCCAATTCACTAGACCTGCCTCATCTAAATGTGATACCAAAACGGTGATACATTAAAACCCCAAATAGATAAACATTGCTCATCTAAATTTGATACCTAAACGGAGATGCATTAAGATTCCAATTCACTAGACCTGCCTGATCTAAATGTGATACTAAAACGGAGATGCATTAAGACTCTAATTCACTAGACATGGCTCATCTAAATGTGATACCTAAACGGTGATACATTAAAACCCCAAATAGCTAGACCTGGCTCATCTAATATTCTGCGATCTATGTGATATTCAGCATGTGAAGTTCAGTCGTGAAATGCTTAACATTGACTGCAACTACAAGCTGAAGTTTCTTAATTTTTTACCAATAAACGGTTTTAAATCTGCTGTAACTAGATAAAAAAAAACATAGGTGCTTAAGTATTAACATATATTAAGGTTTAATGCCTCTAGTTATAAATTAAGTATGACACAAGCTTTGGAAGGAGAGCGCGAAGTTTATTCTCCTTCCAGTTTAGCAGAAGTTTGATAACAAAGACGGGAGTATATAAACAAAAAACACGATGTCAATTTAAAAAGTTTAAATCTAATTTTATATACATGTATTAAAATGGTGTTTGTGAGCCTTTAACCACTATCCTTTTAAAATTTAGCAGAGATAGCGGATTGGGAAGTTATTAGAGTTCCTCGTTCGAACATGAATATGGGATTAACTACCCGAGTCTAACGGTCGAAATGTTCTATAACCTTTGTACTCGAGAGTTATCTCCCTTCTAAAATAGTCGATTGTGAAAGCGAATTAAATTATTTATTTATTTATTCATAAGCGAATAAAAGAAGGTATCAAAATTGAGTATTTATGAAATTAAAAGTTCACATGTATAGTCAACATATAGTAATAATACAATGGTGTGAATGAACAACTGTATGGGGAGGAACGTTTTAAGTTTAGAAATACAACAGAAATAAATAGGAAAAACATCCCCCGAATTTTTTCTGAGCTTTGATGAATCGAGTCGCCAAAGCAGTAAACCAAACAATTAAACAAAGCTTAGCCTTGGAAGTTTGGGAAAAGTGCACTCCGTAAACCAACCTAAAAGAAAGCGTAGCCTAGGAAGTTGGGGAACAGTTATTAAATAAAATTTAAATGTGTCTCAAGTTGTGTAAGAACGGTAGAAGACATACGTATTTTGTATCTTGTTGTTTCTTAAGTCAATTAATACAATTTATCCATTCATAAACGTGTTTTTTTCCTAACATATTACAGGTTTTCTTTACAATTATAATGTTGGTTGCTCCCTTTTCGATTACGTCACCCCCATACACAATTAAAATGTATCCCATACTGACTCCGCGCTTCCGCGCAGCGTCAATACTCAAGGTTACATTGACAGTTCTCCAACTTTAACATATATCTCTCAAGATTAAAAATACGTTTCTCAAACTTGAATAGATATATCTCAAGGTTAATAAGAAATGTCTCTACCTTATAGAGATATGTATATCAAGGTTGATAAGATATGTCTCTATCTTAGAGAGAGATGTACATCAAGGTTAATAAGATATGTCTCTATCTTAGAGAGAGATGTACATCAAGGTTAATAAGATATGTCTCTATCTTAGGGATATATATCTCATGGTTAATAAGATATGTCTCTATCTTAGAGAGAGATGTACATCAAGGTTAATAAGATATGTCTCTATCTTAGAGAGAGATGTACATCAAGGTTAATAAGATTTGTCTCTACCTTAGAGAGAGATGTATATCACGGTTAATAAGGTATGTCTCTATCTTAGAGAGAGATGTGCATCAAGGTTAATAAGATATGTCTCTATCTTAGGGAGATATATATATATCAAGGTTAAAAAGACATTTCTCTAACTTGAATAGATATATCTCAAGTGTATAAGATATGTCTCACCTTAGAGAGAGATATACATCAAAAGATTAAAAAAAATCTCTAACATGATTAGATATATCTCAATATTAATATAAAAATCTCTAACTTAAATATATATATCTCAAGGTTAATAAGATATTCTCTACCTCAGAGAGAGACGTACATCGAAAGGTTGAAAATACATTTCTCTAACTTGAATAGATAAAGCTCTAGGTTAATAAGATATGTCTCTACCTAAAAGAGAGATATACATCAAAAGGTTAAACAGACATTTCTCAAACTGAACAAGATATATAGCAGTTGAATAAGACAACTATCTGACTTAGTGAGATATATTTCAAGGTTAAAAAGACATTTCTTAAACTGAACGAGACATATAGCAGGTGAATAAGACAACTATCTGACCTAGTGAGATATATTTCAAGGTTAAATAGGCATTTCTTAAACTGAACGAGAGATATAGCAATTGAATAAGACAACTATCTGACTTAGTGAGATATCTTTCAAGGTTAAAAAGACATTTCTTAAACTGAACGAGATATATAGCAGGTGAATAAGACAACTATCTGACCTAGTGAGATATATTTCAAGGTTAAAAGGGCATTTCTCAAACTGAACGAGAAATATAGCAGGTGAATAAGACAACTATCTGACCTAGTGAGATATATTTCAAGGTTAAATAGGCATTTCTTAAACTGAACGAGAGATATAGCAATTGAATAAGACAACTATCTGACTTAGTGAGATATATATACAATGTTAAAAAGACATTTCTTAAACTGAACGAGATATATAGCAGGTGAATATGAAAACTATCTGACTTAGAGAGATAGATTTCAAAGTTAAAAAGGCATTTCTTAAACTGAACGAGATATATAGCAGGTGAATAAGACAACTATCTAACTTAGTGAGATCTATTTCAAGGTTAAAAAGGCATTTCTCAAACTGAACGAGAAATATAGCAGAGGAATAAGACAACTATCTGACTTAGTGAGATATATTTCAAGGTTAAAAAGACATTTCTTAAACTGAACGAGATATATAGCAGGTGAATAAGACTATTATCTGACTTAGTGAGATATATTTCAAGGTTAAAAATACATTTCTTAAACTGGACGAGATATATAGCAGGTGAATAAGACATTATCTGACTTAGTGAGATATATTTCAAGGTTAAAAAGACATTTCTTAAACTGAACGAGAAATATAGCAGGTGAATAAGACAATTATCTGACCTAGTGAGATTTCAAGGTTAAATATATATATATATATATATATATCTATATATATATCTCTAACCTTAAGAGGAATTACTATTATCTCCGAGGATTAAACAGATATGTCTTTAACTTGAAGAGAAAACCGTCTCGGTCGGTGATGTAGTGGTAGAGCGTCCGACTCGGGTGCGGGAGGTGGGGTGTTCAATCCCAGGCCGGGTCATACCAAAGACTTTAACAATGGTAGTTATTTCAGCTTATGGGGTTAGCATTACGACTGACTGGTTGGTGTCAGGATAAATGGACCAGTAGTACTAGTAACTTACCGAACAAACGCCGTGATATAACTAAAACATTGCTGAAGCGTCGTAAAACATCAAACAATCAATTGTTAACCCTGTCCCTCATACGGCAATTATGCAGCAGACGACTTTGAACGTATTTTGTCAAAAAATAGAAAATCTCCATAATTGAATGGATAACCTATGACAAAAAGTGGAAAACATTGTGGCAAAAGGAGAAATTGCACGTTTTGAGCAATTTCTTCTTTTGTCACTATGTTTTCAAAAAGCCGTCTGCTGCAGAGGCGTCAGAAAGCGTCTATATGAGGGAAAGGGTTAAGAAAACAATATTACATTCATTATAAATATATATCTACCAGATAGATTGATCTATTTCGCTATGTATGATATACCTTGTCAAATTCAAGATAACTCTTAAGATGTACTCCTTTTTCCTAATAAATGTTAAAGCCGCTGACCATATGGCTGACTAACTTAAATAAAAACTCACCTGTCCAGTGCAATCAGAATCCGTAGGTAGCCGAATGGTGCCTGCTTATTGTCCAGTTATTCTCTTAGTGCATATTGCTCTGCTGTCATTTAACTTGTTGCCGGCCATTTAAATATCAAAATCATCCACACTTCTTAATACGTGAAGTTAGCGACGGCACTATCAAAAAGCACTGTCCTTTTACACTGCTTAGCTTATGAGTCACCTATTAAACAGTTGTCCGCAAAAAGTTCCGATATTAAGACTGTCCGTGCTTGCAGCTATTTCAACGCTTTTCTTGGCAGTACATCTTTTATTTATCTTAGCACAATAATGTTGTACTAGTATATAAAAAAGCCGATTGAAAAACAAATTAAACGTAACATTTAAAAGTGCGACCAACGTAGATTCAGACAAGCCTTCGCCCCCTTACAGCTTGGTCAGAAGCCACACTTTTCGCCAAATATTATCAAAAATGTTCACTTACATTCTGTCACATAATCTATATTTGGACAAAATATCCCAGATGTATAGGTAAATGTAAAGCTACTCTTATCACAATATCCCAACTGGCATTACTATGACGAAGTTCACCTTTTACCACAATGTTTTCAAGGGTTTTCTGCTGCAGATGCGAAAAAATATGTATGCATATGGAAAAAGGGTTAAACTATCATATACGGTTTACGATTATATTACTATAACAATCCTTGTTCGACCTGGACGACTTTCAAGACAAATTTTTAAAACACATAAGTAGTTTCCCCTCTTCTAGCAATGTTTCTAACTCAGTTTCGAACCTTTTGGATGAAGTATGTCCCCAGAGCAGATTATATAGACAACTTATTAAATATCCGATAAAGAAAACGGTTAACCCATTCCCACATGCGACAAATCTGCAGCAGACGACTTTGAAAACATTGTTACAAAAACCTGAAAATCTCCATAAAAGATAGCTTAATTGTTAAATAACGTTAAAAACATTGTGACCAAAGGAGAAATTGCTCATGCTGATGCAATTTCACCTTTGGCCACAATGTTTTCAAAAGTCGACCGCTGCTTTTGTGTAAACTGCGTCTCATAGGTGGGAAAGGGTTAACTGACTCGGTAACTCATTTCCCAGACTGGAAGACTTTAAGGACTCGTGTATTCCCGATTTCCAGACGCTGTAATGACAAGACAGTGCGAAGTCAGTAAATCATGACACCGTCTTTCTCTGAGAGACCTTGGACGGCGTTGCTCTAAGTCAGCCAACATTAAAGGACGTTTGACAAGTGCCCAAAACGCTTGCTTTTGTTTGTTTGTTTGTATGGTGTTGTATGCCGCGTTCTACAACTTGTCAGTTATATCACGACGTTTCTTGTCTGAGTTTAGAGTACTCCTGGTCCATTTAACCTGAGACTAGCGAGTCATTTCTAATGCTGAAGCCAACATACTGAGCGCCAAGGTTGGAAAGGCATTATTACGATTTGTAAAGTATTTGGTAAGACCCGGACGGAGATCTACCACACGACAACCTGCGCCCGAAGAGAAGCTCTACCACTACACCTCCGAGAGGATTGATCTACCACTACACCTCCAAGAGGGTCGCTCTACCACTACACCTCCGAGAGAGTTGATCTACCACTACACCTCCGAGAGGGTCGCTCTACCACTACACCTCCGAGAGGGTTGATCTACCACTACACCTCCGAGAGGGTCGCTCTATCAATACACCTCCGAGAGGCTCGCTCTACCAATACACAACCGAGGGGGTCGCTCTACCACTACACCTCCGAGAGGGTCGTTCTACTAATACACCACCGAGAGGGTAGCTCTATCAATACACCTCCGAGAGGCTCACTCTACCACTACACCACCGAGAGGGTCGCTCTACTAATACATCACCGAGAGGGTTGATCTGCCACTACACTACCGAGAGGCTCGCTCTACTAATACATCACCGAGAGGGTCGCTCTACCACTACACCACCGAGAGGGTCGCTCTACTAATACATCACCGAGAGGGTCGCTCTACCACTACACTACCGAGAGGCTCGCTCTACTAATACATCACCGAGAGGGTTGATCTGCCACTACACTACCGAGAGGCTCGCTCTACTAATACATCACCGAGAGGGTCGCTCTACCACTACACTACTGAGAGGCTCGCTCTACTAATACATCACCGAGAGGGTTGATCTCCAACTACACCTCCGAGAGGGTCGCTCTATCAATACGCATCCGAGAGGCTCGCTCAACCACTACACCTCAGAGAGGGTCGCTCTACCACTACACCTCCGAGAGGGTCGCTCTATCAATACACCTCCGAGAGGGTCGCTCTACCACTACACCTCCGAGAGGGTCGCTCTACTAATACACCTCCGAGAGGGTCGCTCTATTAATACACCACCGAGAGGGTCGCTCTACTAATACACCACCGAGAGGGTCGATCTACCAATACACCACCGAGAGGGTCGTTCTACCACAACACTACCGAGAGGCCCGCTCTACTTATACATCACCGAGAGGGTTGATCTACCACTACACCTCCGAGAGGGTCGCTCTATCAATACACCTCCGAGAGGCTCGCTCTACCACTACACCTCCGAGAGGGTCGCTATATCACTACACCTCCGAGAGGGTCGCTCTATCAATACACCACCGAGAGGGTCGCTCTACTAATACACCTCCGAGAGGGTCGCTCTACCACTACACCTCCGAGAGGGTCGTTCTACCAATACATCACCGAGAGGGTCGCTCTACCACTACACCTCCGAAAGGGTCGCTCTACTAATACACCTCCGAGAGGGTCGCTCTACCACTACACCTCCGAGAGGGTCGCTCTATTAATACACCACCGAGAGGGTCGCTCTACAAAAACACCTCCGAGAGGGTCGCTCTATTAATACACCACCGAGAGGGTCGCTATATTAATACACCACCGAGAGGGTCCCTCTATTAATACACCACCGAGAGGGTCGCTCTATTAATACACCACCGAGAGGGTCGCTCTATTAATACACCACCGAGAGGGTCGCTCTATTAATACACCACCGAGAGAATAGCTCTACCAATAGACCACCGAGAGGGTCGTTCTACCACTACAGCTTCGAGAGGGTCGCTCTATTAATACACCACCGAGAGGCTCGCTCTACTAATACACCACCGAGAGGCTCGCTCTACCAATACACCACCGAGAGAATCGCTCTACCAATACACCACCGAGAGGGTCGCTCTACCACTACACCTCCGAGAGGGTCGCTCTACCACTACACCACCGAGAGGGTCGCTCTACTAATACACCTCCGAGAGGGTCGCTCTATTAATACACCACCGAGAGGGTCGCTCTACTAATACACCACCGAGAGGGTCGCTCTACCAATACACCACCGAGAGGGTCGTTCTACAACTACACCTCCGAGAGGGTCGCTCTACCAATACATTACCGAGAGGGTCGTTCTACTAATACACCTCCGAGAGGGTCGCTCTATTAATACACCACCGAGAGGGTCGCTCTATTATTACACCACCGAGAGGGTCGCTCTACCAATACACCTCCGAGAGGGTCGCTCTACCAATACACCACCGATAGGGTCGCTCTACCAATACACCACCGAGAGGGTCGCTTTACTAATACACCTCCGAGAGGGTTGATCTACCACTACACCTCCGAGAGGGTTGATCTACCACTACACCTCCGAGAGGGTTGATCTACCACTACACCTCCGAGAGGGTCGCTCTACCAATACACCACCGAGATGATTTCACTACCAATACACCACCGAGAGGGTCGCTCTACCAATACACCTCCGAGAGGGTCGCTCTACCACTACACCTCCGAGAGGGTCGCTCTACCACTACACCTCCGAGAGGGTCGCTCTACCACTACACCTCCGAGAGGGTTGACCTACCACTACACCTCCGAGAGGGTTGATCTACCACTACACCTCCGAGAGGGTCGCTCTACCAGTACACCCCCGAGAGGGTCGCTCTACCACTACACCTCCGAGAGGGTCGCTCTACCACTACACCTCCGAGAGGGTCGCTCTACCACTACACCACCGAGAGGGTCGCTCTACCACTACACCTCCGAGAAGGTCGCTCTACAATACAACTTGTCAGTTATATCACGACGTTTCTTGTCTGAGTACACCTGGTCCATTTAGCCTGAGACTAGCGAGTCATTTCTAATGCTGAAGCCAAAATCCTGAGCGCCAAGGTTGGAAAGGCATTACTACGATTTGTAAAGTATTTGGTAAGACCCGGACGGGGTCTACCACACGACCACCTGCGCCCGAAGAGAGGGTCGCTCTACCACTACACCACCGAGAGGGTCGCTCTACTAATACACCTCCGAGAGGGTCGCTCTATTAATACACCACCGAGAGGGTCGCTCTATTAATACACCACCGAGAGGGTCGCTCTACCCATACACCACCGAGAGGGTCGCTCTACCCATACACCACCGAGAGGGTCGCTCTACCAATACATTACCGAGAGGGTCGCTCTATTAATACACCACCGAGAGGGTCGCTCTATTAATACACCACCGAGAGGGTCGCTCTACCAATACACCTCCGAGAGGGTCGCTCTACCAATACACCACCGAGAGGGTCGCTATACTAATACACCTCCGAAAGGGTCGCTCTACCACTACACCTCCGAGAGGGTCGCTCTACCAATACATCTCCGAGAGGGTTGCTCTACCACTACACCTCCGAGAGGGTCGCTCTACCACTACACCTCCAAGAGGGTTGATCTATCACTACACCTCCGAGAGGGTCGCTCTACCACTACACCTCCGAGAGGGTCGCTCTACCACTACACCTCCGAGAGGGTCGCTCTATTAATACACTACCGAGAGGGTCGATCTACCACAACACCTCCGAGAGGGTCGCTTTACCAATACACCACCGAGAGGGTCGCTATACTAATACACCTCCGAAAGGGTCGCTCTACCACTACAACTCCGAGAGGGTCGCTCTACCAATACATCTCCGAGAGGGTTGCTCTACCACTACACCTCCGAGAGGGTCGCTCTACCACTACACCTCCGAGAGGGTCGCTCTACCAATACACCTCCGAGATGATTTCTCTACCAATACACCACCGAGAGGGTCGCTCTACCAATACACCTCCGAGAGGGTCGCTCTACCACTACACCTCTGAGAGGGTCGCTCTACCACTACACCTCCGAGAGGGTTGATCTACCACTACACCTCCGAGAGGGTCGGTCTACCACTACACCTCCGAGAGGGTCGATCTACCACTACACCTCCGAGAGGGTCGCTCTACCACTACACATCCGAGAGGCTCGCTCTACCACTTCACCTCCGAGAGGGTCGCTCTACCAATACACCACCGAGATGATTTCTCTACCAATACACCACCGAGAGGGTCGCTCTACCAATACACCTCCGAGAGGGTCGCTCTACCACTACACCTCTGAGAGGGTCGCTCTACCACTACACCTCCAAGAGGGTCGCTCTACCACTACACCTCCGAGAGGGTTGATCTACCACTACACCTCCGAGAGGGTCGATCTACCACAACACCTCCGAGAGGGATGATCTACCACTACACCTCCGAGAGGGTCGCTCTACCACTACACCTCCAAGAGGGTCGCTCTACCACTACACCTCCGAGAGGGTCGCTCTACCACTACACATCCGAGAGGCTCGCTCTACCACTTCACCTCCGAGAGGGTCGCTCTACCAATACACCACCGAGATGATTTCTCTACAAATACACCACCGAGAGGGTCGCTCTACCAATACACCTCCGAGAGGGTCGCTCTACCACTACACCTCTGAGAGGGTCGCTCTACCACTACACCTCCAAGAGGGTCGCTCTACCACTACACCTCCGAGAGGCTCGCTCTACCACTACACCACCGAGAGGCTCGCTCTACCAATACACCTCCGAGAGGCTCGCTCTACTAATACACTACCGAGAGGGTCGATCTACTAATACACCACCGAGAGGGTCGCTATACCAATACACCTCCGAGAGGCTCGCTCTATCAATACACCACCGAGAGGCTCGCTCTACCACTACACCACCGAGAGGGTCGCTCTACTAATACACCACCGAGAGAGTCGCTCTACTAATACACCACCGAGAGGTCGTTCTACCAATACACCTCCGAGAAGGTCGCTCTACCACTACACCTCCGAGAGGGTTGATCTACCACTACACCTCCGAGAGGGTCGCTCTACCACTACACCTCCGAGAGGGTCGCTCTACCACTACACCTTCGAGAGGGTCGCTCTACCACTACACCTCCGAGAGGGTTGATCTACCACTACACCTCCGAGAGGGTCGCTCTACTAATACACCTCCGAGAGGGTTGCACTACTAATACACGTCCGAGAGGGTCGCTCTACCACTACACCTCCGAGGGGGTTGATCTACCGCTACACCTCCTTGAGGGTCGGTCTTCTAATACACCTCCGAGAGGGTCGCTCTATTAATACATCACCGAGAGGGTCGCTCTACTAATACACCACCGAGAGGGTCGCTCTACCAATACATTACCGAGAGGGTCGCTCTATCAATACACCACCGAGAGGGTCGCTCTATTAATACACCACCGAGAGGTTCGCTCTACCAAAACACCTCCGAGAGCGTCGCGCGTCGCTCTACCAATACGCCACCGATAGGGTCGCTCTACCAATACACCACCGAGAGGGTCGCTCTACCACTACACCTCCGAGAGGGTCGCTCTATCAATACACCTCCGAGAGGGTTGCTCTACTACTACACCTCCAAGAGGGTCGCTCTACCACTACACCTCCGAGAGGGTTGATCTACCACTACACCTCCGTGAGGGTCGCTCTACCAATACACGTCCGAGAGGGTTGCTCTACCACTACACCTCCGAGAGGGTCGCTCTACCACTACACCTCCGAGAGGGTTGATCTACCACTACACCTCCGAGAGGGTCGCTCTACCACTACACCTCCGAGATGGTCGCTCTACCACTACACCTCCGAGAGGGTTGATCTACCACTACACCTCCGAGAGGGTCGATCTACCACTACACCTTCGAGAGGGTTGATCTACCACTACACCTCCGAGAGGGTCGCTCAACCACTACACCTCCTAGAGGGTCGCTCTACCACTACACCTCCGAGAGGGTCGATCAACCAATACACCTCCAAGAGGGTTGATCTATCACTACACCTCCGAGAGGGTCGCTCTACCAATACACCTCCGAGAGGGTCGCTCTACCACTACACCTCTGAGAAGGTCGCTCTACCACTACACCTCCAAGAGGGTCGCTCTACCACTACACCTCCGAGAGGCTCGCTCTACTAATACACTACCGAGAAGGTCGCTCTACTAATACACCACCGAGAGGGTCGCTCTACCAATACACCTCCGAGAGGCTCGCTCTATCAATACACCACCGAGAGGCTCGCTCTACCACTACACCACCGAGAGGGTCACTCTACTAATACACCACCGAGAGGGTCGTTCTACCAATACACCTCCGAGAGGGTCGCTCTACCAATACACCTCCGAGAGGGTCGCTCTACCAATACACCTCCGAGAGGGTCGCTCTACCAATACACCACCGAGAGGGTCGCTCTACTAATACACCACCGGTAGTGTCGCTCTACCAATACACCACTGAGAGGATCGCTCTTCTAATACGCCACCGGGAGGTTCGTTCTACCAATACACCACCGAGAGGGTCGTTCTACCAATACACCACCGAGAGGGTCGCTCTACCAATACACCACCGAGAGGGTCGCTCTACTATTACGCCACCGAGAGAGTCGCTCTACCAATACACCACCGGTAGGGTCGCTCTAGCAATACACCACCGAGAGAGTCATTCTACCAATACACCACTGAGAGGGTCACTCTATCAATACACCACCGAGAGGTCGCTCTCTCAATACACCACCAAGAGGGTCACTCTACCAATACACCACCGAGAGGGTCGCTCTACCAATACACCACCGAGACAGTCGCTCTACTAATAGACCACCGAGAGGGTCGTTCTACCAATACACCAACGAGAGTGTCGATCTACCAATACACCACCAAGAGAGTCGCTCTATCAATACACCACTGAGAGGGTCGCCCTACTAATACACCTCCGAGAGGGTCGCTCTACTAATACACCACCGAGAGGGTCGCTCTACTAATACACCACCGAGAGGGTCGCTCTACCAATACACCACCGAGAGGGTCGATCTACCAATACACCACCGAGAGAGTCGCTCTATCAATACACCACTGAGAGGGTCGCTCTATCAATACACCACCGAGAGGGTCGCTCTACCAATACCCAATACACCACCGAGAGGGACGCTCTACTAATACACTACCGAGAGGGTTGCTCTACTAATACACCACCGAGAGGCTCGCTCTATTAATACACCACCGAGAGGGTCGCTCTACCAATAAACCACCGAGAGGGTCGCTCTACCAATACCCAATACACCACCGAGAGGGACGCTCTACTAATACACTACCGAGAGGGTTGCTCTACTAATACACCACCGAGAGGCTCGCTCTATTAATACACCACCGAGAGGGTCGCTCTACCAATACACCACCGAGAGGGTCGCTCTATTAATACACCACTGAGAGGATCGCTCTACCAATACACAACCGAGATGGTCGCTCTATCAATACACCACCGAGAGGGTCGCTCTACTAATACCCAATACACCACCGAGAGGGACGCTCTACTAATACACTACCGAGAGTCTCGCTCTATCAATATACCACCGATAGGCTCGCTCTATTAATACACCACCGAGACGGTCGCTCTACCAATACACCACCGAGAGGGTCGCTCTATTAATACACCACTGAGAGGATCGCTCTATCAATACACAACCGAGAGTCTCGCTCTATCAATACACCACCGAGATGCTCGCTCTACCACTACACCACCGAGAGGGTCGCTCTACCACTACACCTCCGAGAGGGTCGCTCTACCAATACACCTCCGAGAGGGTCGCTCTACCAATACACCTCCGAGAGGCTTGCTCTATCAATACACCACCGAGAGGCTCGCTCTACCACTACACCACCGAGAGGCTCGCTCTACCAATACACCTCCGAGAGGGTCGCTCTACCAATACACCTCCGAGGGGCTCGCTCTACCACTACACCACCAAGAGGGTCGCTCTACTAATACACTAGCGAGAGGGTCGCTCTAGTAATACACCACCGAGAGGGTCGCTCTACCAATACACCTCCGAGAGGCTCGCTCTATCAATACACCACCGAGAGGCTCGCTCTACTACTACACCATCGAGAGGCTCGCTCTACTAATACACCACCGAGAGGGTCGCTCTACCAAAACACCACCGAGAGGGTCGCTCTACCAATACACCACCGAGAGGGTCGCTCTACCAATACACCACCGAGAGGGTCGCTCTACTAATACGAGAGGGTCGCTCTACTAATACATCACCGAGAGAGTCGCTCTATCAATACACCACCGGTAGGGTCGCTCTACCAATACACCACCGAGAGGGTCGATCTACCAATACACCACCGAGAGAGTCGCTCTATCAATACACCACCGAGAGGGTCGCTCTACCAATACACCACCGAGAGGGTCGCTCTACTAATACCACCGAGAGGGTCGCTCTACCAATACACCACCGAGAGAGTCGCTCTACTAATACACCACCGAGAGGGTCGCTCTACCAATACACCACCGAGAGGGTCGATCTACCAATACACCACCGAGAGGGTCGCTCTACTAATACCACCGAGAGGGTCGCTCTACCAATACACCACCGAGAGAGTCGCTCTACTAATACACCACCGAGAGGGTCGCTCTACCAATACACCACCGAGAGGGTCGCTCTACCAATACACCACCGAGAGAGTCGCTCTATTAATACACCACTGAGAGGGTCGCTCTATCAATACACCACCGAGAGGGTCGCTCTACCAATACCCAATACACCACCGAGAGGGACGCTCTACCAATACACCATCGAGAGGGTCGCTCTATCAATACACCACCGAGAGGGTCGTTCTACTCTACCAATACACCACCGAGAGGGTCGCTCTACTAATACGAGAGGGTCGCTCTACTAATACATCACCGAGAGAGTCGCTCTATCAATACACCACCGGTAGGGTCGCTCTACCAATACACCACCGAGAGGGTCGATCTACCAATACACCACCGAGAGAGTCGCTCTATCAATACACCACCGAGAGGGTCGCTCTACCAATACACCACCGAGAGGGTCGCTCTACTAATACCACCGAGAGGGTCGCTCTACCAATACACCACCGAGAGAGTCGCTCTACTAATACACCACCGAGAGGGTCGCTCTACCAATACACCACCGAGAGGGTCGATCTACCAATACACCACCGAGAGAGTCGCTCTATTAATACACCACTGAGAGGGTCGCTCTATCAATACACCACCGAGAGGGTCGCTCTACCAATACCCAATACACCACCGAGAGGGACGCTCTACCAATACACCATCGAGAGGGTCGCTCTATCAATACACCACCGAGAGGGTCGTTCTACTAATACACCACCGAGAGGGTCGCTCTACCAATACACCACCGAGAGGGTCGCTCTATTAATACACCACCGAGAGGGTCGCTCTACTAATACACCACCGAGAGGGTCGCTCTACTAATACACCACCGAGAGGGTCGCTCTACTAATACACCACCGAGAGGGTCGCTCTACTAATACACCACCGAGAGGGTTGCTCTACTAATACACCACCGAGAGGGTCGCTCTACTAATACATCACCGAGAGGGTCGCTCTACTAATACACCACCGAGAGGGACGCTCTACCAATACACCATCGAGAGGGTCGCTCTACCAATACACCACCGAGATGGTCACTCTAATAATACACCGCCGAGAGGGTCGCTCTACTAATACACCACCGAGAGGGTCGCTCTACTAATACACCACCGAGAGGGTCGCTCTACTAATACACCACCGAGAGGGTCGATCTACTAATACACTACCGAGAGGCTCGCTCTACTAATACATCACCGAGAGGCTCGCTCTACCAATACAATACCGAGAGGGTAGCTCTATTAATCCACCACCGAGAGGCTCGCTCTACCAATACACCACCGAGAGGGTCACTCTATCAATTCACCACCGAGAGGGTCGCTCTACCAATACATCACCGAGAGGGTCGCTCTATTAATACACCACCGAGAGGCTCGCTCTACCAATACACTACCGAGAGGGTCGCTCTCTCAATACACCACCGAGAGGCTCGCTTTACCAATACACCACTGAGAGGGTCACTCTACCAATACACGACCGAGAGGGTCACTCTACTAATTCACCACCGAGAGGCTCGCTCTACCAATACACCACCGAGAGTGTCGATCTACCAATACACCACCGAGAGGGTCGCTCTCTCAATACACCACCGAGAGGCTCACTCTACTAATACACCACCGAGAGGGTCGCTCTACTAATACACCACCGAGAGGGTCGCTCTACTAATACACCACCTAGAGGGTCGCTCTACCAATACACCTCCGAGAGGGTCGCTCTATTAATACACCACCGAGAGGGTCGTTCTACTAATACATCACCGAGAGCGTCGTTCTACCAATACACCACCGAGAGGGTCGCTCTACTAATATACCACCGAGAGAGTCGCTCTACTAATACACCACCGAGAGGGTCGCTCTACTAATACACCACCGAGAGGGTCGCTCTACTAATACACCACCGAGAGGGTCGCTCTACTAATACACCACCGAGATGGTCGCTCTACTAATACACCACCGAGAGGGACGCTCTACCAATACACCGTCGAGAGGGTCGCTCTACCAATACACCACCGAGAGGGTCGCTCTACTAATACACCACCGAGAGGGTCGCTCTACTAATACACCACTTCAATTCAAAAATTTGTATTTAAAATGGGCATTTAACTGAAGAAAAAAAAAACGCGTTGATTGCCTTCTTTTCACGTGTTGATATTTCATGTCATTTTATCATGTACATATTTTATTATATTTTATGTGTATATTTTTAACATGTTATTATGCTTTTATTGAGGGCCCCATGGAAGATTAGTGTCCAGTCACTAAATGGGTCACCCTCACAAAATAAAGTCTTTACTTACCACCGAGAGGGACGCTCTACCAATACACCGTCGAGAGGGTCGCTCTACCAATACACCACCGAGAGGGTCACTCTAATAATACACCGCCGAGAGGCTCGCTCTACTAATACACCACCGAGAGGGTCGCTCTACTAATACACCACCGAGAGGGTCGCTCTACTTATACACCACCGAGAGGGTCGCTCTACTAATACACCACCGAGAGGGTCGATCTACTAATACACTACCGAGAGGCTCGCTCTACTAATACATCACCGAGAGGCTCGCTCTACCAATACAATACCGAGAGGGTCGCTCTATTAATACACCATCGAGAGGCTCGCTCTACCAATACACCACCGAGAGGGTCACTCTATCAATTCACCACCGAGAGGGTCGCCCTACCAATACATCACCGAGAGGGTCGCTCTATTAATACACCACCGAGAGGCTCGCTCTACCAATACACTACCGAGAGGGTCGCTCTCTCAATACACCACCGAGAGGCTCGCTTTACCAATACACCACTGAGAGGGTCACTCTACCAATACACGACCGAGAGGGTCACTCTACTAATTCACCACCGAGAGGCTCGCTCTACCAATACACCACCGAGAGTATCGATCTACCAATACACCACCGAGAGGGTCGCTCTCTCAATACACCACCGAGAGGGTCGCTCTCTCAATACACCACCGAGAGGCTCGCTCTACGAAAGCCAACATGAAAGGATGTTTGACAAGTGCAAAAAACGTTTGCACATCAATACTAAGTGATCGTAATGCACACTGTATCCCAGATTCGTCTTGGATATTTCTTGGTGCTACCTATTTATGCAAAAACAGTAAGATGATTGTAAAAAAATTTAAAGAGCATACTTTGGCAATAAAAATGATTTATAAGTAATTGACTAGACGATAATGTTAATCTCATGTTTTTCGCATGATCACAAAATGTTCGGAATTCGTTTTGCTGACGTCTATTATTACGAACAGAAAATAATAAAGTAAAGACTTTCAGAAAATCAATGAATAACATTTATAATGAACGAGGTTTAAACATGAGGTCCAAGATGCTTTAGGTCCTTAATCAATTACCTGTATTATGGTAAAGAAGCAAATGCGTAACAGCCCTTTTCTGATGCCATCTGGCAACTACCTTTTTAAAGCAGTCAATATGACTGGGACAAGTTATGTAAATAAGTCACATTTCTGCTTAACCCTTTCACTAATTGAGACGGTTTCTGACTCCTTTGCAACAGACGACTTACGAAAAGATTATCGCCAGTACAATTGCTTTCTCAATATGTGAAAGTTATCCTTTTTCAACAATATTTGATAAATAATTATTGGTACTCTCTTCTAGAGACCCTTAAAGTCGGTCTTCGTTTCTGTCCGTTTGTTTGTTTGTGGCAAGCGTAGCGCCAAAACTATTCAACGGATTTCGACCAAACTTGGCAGGGATAAAGGGTCTAGGCTCTAGTTGTTCCTTTTGTAGTATGGTCGTTTTTCAAATTTAGAAACCACTCGGTGTGCGTTGTGTAGCCCATCAGTTGCTACATCGAATGATCGTCCCGATTTTTGATCCGTATCTTCGTTTTCTTATTATTTGAGTTGCCGTAAGGGGTACCATTTCCGCGAAAAACACAGACACGTCAAAACTAAATGTATCGACACAAAACGAAATGGTTTCCTATTACCTGATCGCTGATTGGCTAAAAATCCGGACACGACCAAATATCGACCAACCAGAGAGCACTTCACATAGCCATTACAACTTCCGTTTCCAGTACTTTTACACGAGGAGAAGAAATATTCAAGTGAATACGACGCTGTTCTCGCGACAACTTCATTATTCGTGCGGTGTCGTGAGAGTGAGAGTAGAGACAAGAGAGAACCATCGTCGCAGTATGCTTGTACTTTGTATGAGTGAATATATAGCTCATGCATAGGAATTTGGGGTATTTAATGTTGATACATACCACTTTTTTTTCGGAAAACGACGTCGCTCCATATGAAGTTACGCCAAATGAAGTGTTACGGAAATCTGTTCTGAAGTCGAATTGCGGTCGTTTATTTAAAAGTTTCATTTATTTTTTAACTTGTTTGTACAAAAGTTAGATCACACGAAAATAACACAGCACTTTTATGACCTTAAATATAGATTTAGATATTTTTTTTAAAGATTAACTAGACGACAATAATTTTCAATCTGTGTTTTATAAAAAAAAAAAAAAAAAAAAATCCCACATGTTACCTATCAGCGAAAAAACCCATTTATGTTTTTTTTTTTTTCGTATTAACTTACAGTGTAGACCCAAAATAGAACGCGGAGATATACTGAGTGATCTGGTTCTACATGCTAAATTATAATATAAAATATTGATATGAAATAGGTCTCCGGTATGTGATGCGATTAAAAATAGTCCCAATGTCGACGTCACCAAAACCGGAAGAGGTGTGACTTTCAATGTATATACTTCATTATATACATCAGAATTTACTACAGACGATACATCTGATATGTTATTTGCAAAAGTTGTCCAAAGTGGCAGGCTTTTTCGAAAATTGCCGAGTTGGCATATATCGTCAAAACAATGTCCGGTATAACAGAACAATGCAAAACAATAAACAGATAACATTTTCTCTTCTAGCTTAAATTGAGTTTACAAGAGTTGCTGCAAGATGCAGCAGTTTGATGTTAGCGCGGGAATCAGCATTTTATGGCTAAAGAAATACTGTTTGATTCGAAAAACACGAAACCCGCTTTTAAATATATAATATAAATATATGATAACAATAGTTTTTTAGTTAAATACGTAAAACGAAAACAAAAATACCTTTTCCCAATGTGTTGACCACGATCTCCCAACATTATTGTGCGTCCTTTTTTCCCCTTAATATATTCTTAAAATCGCAAAATTTAGCACAATAACTTCGCATTGATTAAAATATTCCCATTTTTCTGTTTTTAAAACCCCGGTGGTTCCCGACTGATATTACATAGACTCCGCTCTGGTATACTGCTTGTGTTCAGTTGTGTTACTTCGGGTCGAAGTTCAAGAGAACGAGTATAAATATCACTTCCACATCCGGCTTTTATAGCGACGTTGTTAGAGTGGTTGACCTTTTCGTAAAGTTAAGCAACGTTCACCGCGATTAGTGCCTGGATGGGTTACCCGCGATGGCTTAACGCCGGTACACGTTATACTATGGTTTTAATTTACATTTCAATTATAAAAAAACTACTCGCATACACACTCGAACGAGAACCAGTCTAGTGACGAACTGCTACGGAAATATCCGAGAGCTGACGGTAAAATAGGGCGCATGCGCGATCAAGACGATTAACACGGCGCATGCGCAATCCCATTGCACCAGAGACAGATTTTTCACAACCAATATATGCACTGGTGCTGAGGCACCCGCGCAATAAAATATTCGAAATGAATTAGTATTTTTACTTACCTTATAAACAGACAAGTGATTGATTGGAGTCATACGCCGTTTAAAACGGAATTTCATTTATTTCACGGCGGCCAATCCACTTACTTGTTTTACCTTGGTGGTTGGTTTTTTTGCAGCACACTACATTCTTCCTAGGCAACTGGCTACCTTCCAACATGAAACATTTATCCGATTGTGGAAAACAAATGACGATTGTCACAATAAATTGTGATTATCAATTTTTGGAAAGAATGAAGGGCCGAGCGAGAATTGAACTGACAATCCCTGGATTGATAGACCTCGACTTCACCTACTGAACTGCAGCGGGTCGACGAAAGGATATACAAATACAAACGATTATTACTGAACCGCGATATAGTCTTTTGTTTGATTTGAATTTAACTCAGTTTTCAACATATTTCAGTAACGGGGAAATCATATTCATGCATGGTCCCTGGGTAACTTACCAGTGCTTAGGCTAGAAAATGTACATAGCCCAAGGGCACTCAACCATGACCTCAACAAATGGGTATCGAAGCCAGGTACCATGTTTTCAATCCCCCACGTTCATCATACGGTCACACGGCGGATTTATAACGTCTGTCAAAAATGGTCTCATTGCATATGCACTCATGTGTGTCTGTGGCTGTGTACAGTGAAGACTCACGTGCGTATGTGGATGTGTACAGTGAAGACGTCTGTGGCTGTGTACAGTGAAGACTCACGTACGTATGTGGCTGTGTACAGTGAAGACTCACGTGCGTCTGTGGCTGTGTACAGTGAAAACTCACGTGCGTCTGTGAATGTGTACAGTGGAGACTCACGTGTGTCTGTGGCTGTGTACAGTAAACACTTACGTGCGTCTGTGTATGTGTAAAATGAAGACTCACGTGCGTCTATGGCTGTATACAGTGGAGACTCACGTAAGTCTGTGGCTGTATACAGTGAAGACTCACGTGCGTCCGTGGCTGTGTACAGTGAAGACTCATGTACGTCTGTGGCTGTGTACAGTGAATACTCACGTACGCCTGTGGCTGTGTACAGTGAAGACTCACGTGCGTCTGTGGCTGTGTACAGTGAAGACTCACGTGCGTATGTGGCTGTGTACAGTGAAGACTCACGTCCGTCTGTGGCTGTGTACAGTGAAGACTCACGTGTGTGTATGTGGCTGTGTACAGTGAAGACTCACGTACGTCTGTGGCTGTGTACAGTGAAGACTCACATACGTCTGTGGCTGTGTACAGTGAAGACTCACGTGCGTATGTGGCTGTGTACAGTGAAGATTCACGTGCGTATGTGGATGTGTACAGTGAAGACGTCTGTGGCTGTGTACAGTGAAGACTCACGTACGTCTGTGGATGTGTACAGTGAAGACTCACGTACGTCTGTGGATGTGTACAGTGAAGACTCACGTGCGTATGTGGCTGTGTACAGTGGAAAAGCACGTGCGTATGTGGCTGTGTACAGTGGAGACTCACGTACGTCTGTGGCTGTGTACAGTGAAGACTCACGTGCGTATGTGGATGTGTACAGTGGAGACTCACGTGTGTCTGTGGCTGTGTACAGTGAAAACTTACGGGCGTCTGTGGATGTGTAAAATGAAGACTGACGTGCGTCTATGGCTGTGTACAGTGGAGACTCACGTACGTCTGTGGCTGTATACAGTGAAGACTCATGTGCGTCTGTGTCTGTGTACAGTGAAGACTCACGTACGTCTGTGGCTGTGTACAGTGAAGACTCACGTGCGTCTGTGGCTGTGTACAGTGAAGACTCACGTGCGTCTGTGGCTGTGTACAGTGAAGACTCACGTGCGTCTGTGG